>JAOPJO010000111.1:12675113-12692145 GCA_027123675.1 Molva macrophthalma
AACAGTTAAACAATTTAAGAATGATCAGGATTAACAATGAAGCATAGTGCAATGTGCTGTAACTACTGCCAGCAGACCGATGTGCCTAACACTCTTTCAGCAGGTAGGCTAACTCAGCAATAAGCAGAAAGCAGTGGTGCCGTTTCTATATGAACAATACTAAATAAAAAAACGTTCACAAATAGGCGATCGCGTCGGTTATTGCCATTCCTCTACTTGTACTGTGCTAGCCTGTGTCTGTGTACTTTATAGCGCCACCACATATTTTGCTAATTGCATGTGTCTTGTCAAGTTGTCCACCTCTCTTGAAAAATCCCAAGTGAGGCCAAACTTTAGATTTTGTAAGACTTCGGTGGAAGGTGTAGCTTTTCCTCCTCCATGTTAAGCTCATGTGATGTACCGGACCAGCCTCGGCCTCGTAGCGTGATTGGCCACTGACAGCAGTGGAGACGAGAGGGCGCGTTTGAGAAACAGAGGAGGACTCAATCTAAATATACAATTATTGGTCACATTTCTAAATAATAGAGGCATAGGGCCTCTACTAATAATTATATACATAAATCGGATTTTACCAATGCAAAGATGTTAGAAACGATGCATCGCAAAATCATCCCAAATTGTATCCGGTGCACACTGTTTAATCGGGCAATCGCATCTTCAACTTTTACGTCGAATCTGATCCTTGCCGTCATTGTTAGACTAATTTCTGTGTCTGTACCCACTGCAATGCTTGACCATCTGAGTGCTTAACAATGACCTCAGCCACTATGTAAGGAAAACAGTTTCCTGTGTGGTTGCTATTTAAAGGTCATCTCAAGCAACAAGGAGTTGTAAATACCCAAGCTGTCTGAGCGTGCTTACCAAGCCCCTTAGCTTCCTGCCGTGACCAACACATCACGACAAAGGCTTTCTACCACAGGTGCTCACGCTGTATGGGCCCATGTTTGTATTGTTTAGTGCAGAACAGAATGGATTTATATGAGATTTGTATGGCAAGTTTGGATTGATGGAAAACCACAGAGAGGCCACCGCTTTGAAACTGTTTTGAAGTGAACTCAGTGAGGCAGAAGCTCTGCCCCTTTGTGCCCAGATCAGGCAGCTATTGTCCAACACCATTCACATGCTTTGGGTTGGAGCTTTTGGTTGGCGTTTATGTATAGGCCTAATCCTTTGCATGTGCACGCCACACACCAACACTGCTTATGAAGAGAAGAGAGACAATGCCAACAGAAGAGAAATACAAAAATAACTAATACAAATAAATGAATAGATTGAGTTTGAAATTAATAAATATATGCACTTGCATTCGCAATACATATTTTTCCAAATAATGAATAAAGGTTAAACCCATTCGATTAATTGGGGTGTGCTGTTAAACTGCAGGCTGTCATGCTCGCTTAAAACCCTTGTGTAAACCTACAAAGTATAAATCGTCTGTACCTCCCGAAGGTATAAACTGTTGTGAGTATAAATGTCCTATTAATGTGTCATGGCATAATTTGTTTATTCAATTTAAGGTTTTCAGCTGCCAGCATGAAAAAAAAAAAGTTGTTCCACGGGATATGCTTATAGTCATAGCTCAGTTCTTAAAATACTCTCTCTCTGCATGCTGTAGCACTTCCCCCGGGAACATCCATAGGCCAGAGATTCCCACCTCTGGGAATCTCTGCAATGCTTGGAAATAGATCATGACTGGTCCGATACACTCATTTGCCCTGGGTCTTTTCTCTGGCAACACTATCGAAAGTATTCCCTTGTATGGAAGCTGACTCGGACATTAATTTAGGACTAACTTTATCTTGTGTTTTTGTATTTGTTGTATTAGAGATAGGCTAATGCTTAAGAATGCAATGACTGCACTCGGCCCTTATATACAAGATCTCTCTATATAATGATATACTGTATACAATATAAATATCTATTTGGCTGTAAGTATAGAACAGTTTCTTTCTTTTGGACAGTGATTTTAGTAGTCTCTTGGTTCTAGCACCTCAATTGAAGTGGTCATTATTTTTTTCAGCTGTGGCTTTAACTGTGTTTATACTAGTAAACATGCAATGCCACCAAAGCTTCAGCGTCATGCAAACATGCAGCTCTCTCCTCACACATATTAGCGGTTTGATGTGAAACAGGATGTATCAGGCCGCTATCACAATGTAACAGGATGTTTGCAAAGCAGTCAACCTTTTGGGTGTACTGTACCTGCATGGTTGCATCATTGGTGTAACACTGCTGTCCGTGCCTATGAGCACGGACAGTTGGCTAGTATTAGCTATTGTTAGACTGTTGTTGTTGGTTACTGAGATCCATGTATTATATGAGTAACGACACCTGGCCAACACCAACACACCACTGCAACAATTTTTCTACTGAATAAATGGATTGATAATAAATAATATATGACAGCAAATAATGGCAGAATATACAACAACTTACAAGTGCGTTGTTTATTTTTTGTATTATGCAATAGTACATTCCATTGAATAAGATGTATGTATTGTGCCCTTCTTTTAGAGCTTGGGATGGCACAGAGGAAGTTTGCCCAGTGCCTTGGTGAATTTCAGTTTGAGTACATTGGGGACGCGAAGACGGATGATGAGAAATGCATTGGTAAGTTTTGTTTGTACTCTTTTACACCTGTCAAACAAGATGTAATTTGATTCCCACCAATACAGTACAACAATACAAAATACCTTTTAATAATGCGTTTTTTTTTATACGTATGTTTAATTCTTAGTTTGTACGATTGACAACTTGTTTTGCAATGATATTCTTTCAGTATAAGGCCCATGTGTTTTTACAATAATTTGATATACAGTGTTTGTGCATGTGTGATGTGTGTGTCTGTGTGTGTGTGTCTGTCTGTCTGTCTGTGTGTGAATACTCTTGAGGTGTGTTTCTTGTTATAATAATATGTATTTTTGTTTTTTAGATGATTCATTATTAGAATTCTCTTCCTTTCTCAAAAACCTGGAGGACCAAAGAGAGCTTATGGTAAGCATGGCTTGTAGGAACATGCCAGGGACAGGGAGAATCTCAAAAGCAGGCATTTGACTGTACACCTCATTTGGTGTTTTTTTTATGACTAGGTCTGTGCAACGTGCATGCATGCTTGTCCTTGTTTGTGATTGTGTGATCAGCCGACACTCATTCATCTCTATGGAAGTGTTTCAGTCACATGGTTTCATTCCGGTTACTCATTTTACTCCGCCATAGTGCCAGTCACATTCGATGACATTGGTGTTCAAATGTTTTCTGACATATTTAGCTGTAAAACAATGTATTACATTGTATTGTGTGAAAATACTCACACAAGTTCGTAGGATATTGCTGGAGTACTTTTATTCCTGTGTTTACAGGCTAGGAGCAACAAATACATTTCAGTTAGCCTAATTCAGTTGCAGTTAATACAATACAACTTTACAACCTTTTTAACATTCTGTTAACATTCTTTAAAGGCTCATTGCATAGATTTGTGTTATTTGCAATGATGACGTCCTCTTTAACACTGAACTTGTGTTTCAGTCTTTCATAATGATACATTCTGGCAATGTTTGACCAACAGTATAGCATCCACAACATATTTGTAACGTCAGTTGAAAAACCTCTATAATGCATCGGTACTTGGTGCTGAAATCCCCAATCATTGTGCGAAAACAACATTAAAATGGTGTCTCTGAAACTATTAAATGTTAATTGACCTGAATAAGAAGTAGGTAATGCTGTCAACACATTTCCACCATTGGGTGACTCATTAAAAACTGCACTACAACAGCCCCTCCCTTGTGCCTTCGCAGCCTGTCTAAGGTCCACTGTACAAGCACATGAGACAAGATGGGAACTAGGCAGCGTTGCAGAATCGTATTACCCAAGTTACCACAGTCATTTTAATGGCAGGACTGGTTCAATAAGATTAACATACCAGTACACCTGACATCACGGCACAAGCTATGAAAACAAGGTACTACGTTAAGACCAACGTACCCAGTCAAAGTTTCTCATTCAAAGAGCTTGGCTACATGGTCAGTATGATGAGGTTATAATAAAAGCTGTCTATTTTGGAGAGCGAGCAGCCCAGGCTCAGGTTACCCTTGAGACTGGAGTTCAGCACAAGTTGAGTCACATTGTGCAGAGATGATAGCATCCAGCAGACAGGTCTTAAGGAAAGCACCCCAAGGCACCTTCACGCCATGCAGTTCGCTCATATTCCCCTCCTTCCCTCAGCTAGCTGGTTAGCTAGCTCCTATCCTGTAATGAGCTGTGTGCTGAGGTTGTCTAAATCCACATGCTTGTTGATACTTGATAGGGTTAGAGCAGGATAGCCCCTGCTGTATCATTACTATGTAATGTCCCAGAGGCCTGTGGTGTGGGCTGTCGGTGGGCAACAGAGCTGTTGATCCGTGGGTTCAGGGCCAGCTGAAGAAACCGTCATGCAACATATGCAGCTTAGATATGTGCTCAGCAGTCTAGAGTGACATCACGGTGCAAAGAAAGAAAGGGTGGGAGAGGCAGACCCTGACATGTTTAGAGGAACACTGTACATATTCTAGTGGTGTGTGTGCCTCATTGCTGTTTATGTAACACCCTATCAAGTATCAACAAGCCTTTGGGTTTTAGACATTCAAGCCTGTAGATTTTTACATTTAAGTTGCTTCATTTTACCTCTCTTGCGAGGGGTAGGCAGGGTTAAAACATTTCCGTCAATCCCAGAAATGGATCATGTGTTTCGAAACTAATGTTACTAATGTAACTAATGTTTTTAATCATCAAGTCCAGAAGAACGGAGCAAATCTGGGATGGGCATTGTGGTTGAGGACAAAGCTTGGAAATATTTCAATCTCCACGTCATCAGTTTTTTTTGTGATGCACAAATGACAGAATCTTATTCCATCCATTACCTTAAAATAACCTTTATCTAGGAGGAAAATAAGAAAAGTACATTTACTATTTTGAAAGTAAGATCTAATATATTTTGATAGTCATATTTCTATGCCCCAAGGCTCACTCCACAGAACAACTGTAGGCCTATATTAAACAGGTTAACTGAGTAGAGGTGCTCAAGATTACTGGTTGCTCTGGAAAGCTGATCTCCCTTTATCTAAGTATAACTGAATAACTATAATTATTTCACTATGAAGTACTGTTAATACTACCCAAGTGTTGTATTATAATCATAGACACCTACCCCTTTTCTATTTAAACTGGCATCCACAAGTGTCTGTTTGAAAATCGTACATATACAAGCTCTGTGTTAAACTATGAGGAAGACATAAACATGATGAAGAAGGTTTGTGGTTCTTTCTAGATGACAAACATTACCGAAACATTGATGAAACCCCTGGAGAAGTTCCGGAAAGAGCAACTGGGCGCGGCAAGGGTACTGTATGACATTGCTTCAGACGCTTTTTGCATGCAAAATGACAATGAAACGACTCCTCATTTCATTTCTGTAAAGCAAACCCCACCTTTGAATATAGCTTCCAACAATCTCCAACGTCCCTTCCGTCAGCAGGACAAATCATGTGTGTCTCACACTGTGCGTTTTTGGTTCTTATTCAAGGCGGAAAGGAAGAAGTATGAGAAGGAAACAGAGAAGTACTACAGCTCCTTGGAAAAGCTTTTGAACATGTCAGCAAAGAAGAAGGAGCCTCAGCTCCAAGAGGTACCGTCACTTCTCCAAACCACACAAATAGGGAAATGGAGAAAAGTCAAAAGAGAAGGAAAGAGAAAAAAAGAGGGAACAAACTCTCTCTTTACAAGAGGTTAGGAAAAATACAGGGGGGGTGTTTGTCTCCAGTGTCATGGTGATGGGCAGCAAGGGTTTTTCATTTTCAACAGTGACTTTCCGCTGGCCCGGCTAACAGTAACAAGCCGTTTTCCTGGCAAAGTGTGGAGAGGAAAGGCATGCTCTGTGTTAGCGTACTACCAAGGTCAAGCCCCAGCAGCTGTGGGCGTTGGAACAACCCATGACATAATCGTAGCCCCGGCTACACACGCTGGGTTGGAAAGCCTGCACATTGCCAGAGGGAAAGCGTTAACGTTGTGCATTGTAAAGAAGGGACATACAATCCTATAAACAATGTCTTTTACCGTCTTTCCCCTTTGGCCTTTGCGATCCTGAAGTATGGAGTAGACATGGGAGGTAATGCCATGCCATATGACTTATGGCTTGATTTGACGAGGAGAGAAAGCAACTTTGAACTGTTGACTTTTTTTACTGCACGCTATTAAAACAAATAAAAATGCTATTTAAATCTAAATCTTATCTAATCTCTATTTATGTACATTTCAGTTCAGAAGATTGTATTGTCCCGTTCAGGGACAAAACAATTTAACTTTTTAACAAGGTAAAAAGTTAAGTCTTCATATACAATAGTATTGTTTTTGTACCATTAATAACAATACTAGATTATATACTCACTTATATGTATTATTTGTGTACAATTTATGTAAAGTTATTATTATTTAATGTTTTTGACAAGCCATAAATGCAATAGAGTCAATTCCCAGCACAACAGCACTTGCATCACTGAGCAGTATTATTATCTCTAAACGTTTCACTATTGTGAATACCTCAATTGTCTAAGAGAAGTTAGGGACTTCATGTTAATTTGCAGACAGCTAGTCGGCATGTAACAAGCACCATCACTTATTATCCTTTTGAGCCAACCATTTTGAGAGAGATAGCCCCAGTCCATGCATCTGTCCATGGCTGAGTTGCACTTAGTATTGTGTTGGTCCTCTCGTCTTCAGGCAGACAGCCAGGTAGAGAACATGAGGCTGCACTTCCAGGAGGAGTCCCTCGAATACGTATGCAAACTGCAGGAGATCCAGGAGAGGAAGAAGTTTGAATGTGTCGAACCAGTAAGTCAACTGGTAGTAGTATTCTGACATGTATTTTATATACATTGTATACATGTTATACCATATATACCAAATACAAAAGGATTTCCTGTGTGCAACACTTTATGTTGTAGGTGTTGGTATTAATGGTGATTAAAGTATTCATTCATTGCTGTTAATTTATCGTGATTAAAGCCAAACTGTGAGAAGTCCTATGTCAGTGTACTCATGTCCAATTCCCCTAGACTCTAGGGGATCAGCACTCAATCTTCAAACAGAAACTATACACTCTAGGGCCTAGAGTGTATAGTTTCTGTTTGAAGATTGAGTGCTGATTTCCATTGTCTTAATCGTTTACTTTACTTAATCTTCATTTTAAGCATAATTTCCTCCCTTTGTCTCTCCAGATGTTGGCCTTTTTCCAGACGGTCTTCACCTTTTATCACCAGGGATTTGAGCTTGCCAATGATTTTGATCATTACAAGCAAGCCTTGCAGATAAATATCCAGAATGTAAGAGGCCATTATAAAATCACTCTTTCCATTTGATGATTGTATTTCGGCTTTTATCTTACAATAACATTGCATAACCTTACCAGACCCATTAGAAATAAAATGGATGGGGCAGCTAGGTGGCTCAACCCCCTAGTACCCTAACCATGTAGGCAATACCCCTTGTAGCGACCCAGGTTTGATTCCCACCTGTGGTCCTTTGCTGCTTCTCTCCCTTCTCCAACCTGCTTTCCTGTCTGTCTTCACCTTCCTGTCCACAAAGGCACAAAAAACCCATCAAGTATATTAAAACAATTAATTGAATGGATATTCTACTCTCGCTACTACCAAAGAAAAATACCCCAATGTGTGTGTTATTGCAGTATCTGCAATCTTTCTGATCTTGAATACCCCTCAGACTCCCTCAGGGGAAGTCAGGGGAGTTTCCTGGGGAAGCATTCTGAGTTTTTGTTTCCAGCAGTTGTGCATCATCATCATCATGACTGCTTTCTATGTGACCCCAGAGCACCTGGAAGTGACGACCATCCAGTGTCTCTCTGACCCACTACCTCTTCCCCCACAGACAAGGAGTCGGTTCGAGGGGGCACGGTCGGAAGTGTACGAGCTGATGAAGCGGATCAGAGAGGCGCCACAGGAATACAGACAGACTAGTCCGATAAGCAGCGAAGGCTACCTTTATGTACAAGAGAAACGTAAGACCGCCCGACCCCCCCTATGCTAAGTGTGTTTGCAAGTGTGCAAGGGTTTCATGCACCTATGCACAGTGTGTAATAAATCAAGGAATTTAATTGTGCATTTAACTTGCACTAACCTCTCTTATGCACTTAACTACTGCTAATAAATGTTTTTTGTTGGCCATAGCTGCACTGCATTCTTATCAGTTGTTTTTTTGTGGAAACCGGGGCAGCACTTAGAATATCTGTACGACAATATTGAGTGAATGCTTTGATCATTCTCCGTTTTGCCTATAATTGGCTTTATATAAAAGAATCTGCTGAAGTCAAGTGAAGTCAGTTTATTTATTGAACAAGTTTAAAAAAACAACAAGGGTTAGCCAAAGTGCAGTACAGCTTAGGTAAATGAAAACCGCAATATACAGCATCAAATTAAAAGGCAGACGGACGATAAAAACGGTAGATGAAAGACATTGCATGCTCCAAATAATCTCAGTTTGATTCCGTTGGCCACTAAATAATGTAATGCTACAGTGAACTCCAGTGGTCATCTATGTGTGTGTATTCCAGGACCACCTCCCTTTGGTTCGAGTTGGGTGAAGCGCTACTGCACATTTGTCAAGGAGCAGAAGATCTTACACATGGTGACCTTTGACCACAGATCTGGTGGAAAGATGGTGAGTAACCATCCAAACACCACCAAGACTATGTTACATATTCTATGTTGATTGAGCCTACAGCTTCTTTTAGACTGCACTGGGCCAAATTTGATTTGACCTATTTCCAGACATTCCCAAATGTATTTTACAGTAGTTTGGGCGGTTTGTTAATTTATTCTACAAATCGTGCGTCATGAAGAAATGTCACTTCTAATCTTATTGATCCTAACCATGACTACCGTTGTCAGGTGTTCGTGACAATAATGTTACTACGGTCTGCAACGGATGTTAACATGACTGACTTCAGTCAGTTATGTCTCTCTCTATAGCAATGATCACTGTATATCCACACAGAAATGTAAGCCGGTTAAAACATAAAAATGCAGAAAACAAGTTCGAGAAGAATTGAATGCTGATCTGTTGTTTGACCTCGCTTATTTAAAAGAAAATAAATAACTGCATTACAGTTTGACCGGCTCATAGATGTAACATCCTTTTATTGTCCTGGGCAATATGGGTAGTTTGACTTAATGGATATTCAAACAATGTAATATAAATCAGTGTTAAGCCTTGCAGTTGAGGGCAGGGCCTAGACTGGGCGTGGTTCAGTCAGTCAATGTGATCATCTATCCAACAATATATTTTGATTGGGACATTTTTCTCTCCTCAGGGGGAAACCGAATCGGTCACACTAAAGTCCTGTGTCCGCAAAACTACAGACGTACTGGATCGGAGGTTCTGCCTGGAACTTGACATTACAGATCGGTATACATCATGCATCATTATTCTCACACTATTTCTTTGTTTTATTTGGTTATACTGTAAATGTATCCTCACATTAGCAATGACCTAATAAAGATAAGGCAAAAATAGATGCAACCTTCAGACACACAAACGCAGATCCACAGCTACGTACACACGTGCCGCTAAATGATCATCATCATACAAATGATTTAAATGTAAGAGGAAGCACAGCTCCAATAGGCACCATTAGACCATTAAAGGTTATACAAGGTATACATCAAATTGCTTGAAATAATACAATTAATTATGGTGCCCCCCTCCGTCCTCTCCCTGGGGTTTGCATCAGCCCTGGCCACCAGGCGGCACGATCCAATGTATTTCCGATACTAGAAGGCGGTAGGAAGAGCCGAGGATCGCAGTGAGCCGAAGGGCAAGAAGGAAGGGACTAGGGGGCTGTGGAAAAGATTGAAAGTGTATCAAGTTTTGGCCAATAACGTGTTCGCGCTGTCCAGTTCAAACTTCATTAAAGGGTACAACGAAAATACAGAGCAGAGAAACTTGCGTGTCCGTTTTCCCCTCATCACATCACCACACAACCTTAAACCAACATTATATGACCACAGAGACATAATACAAATACAGAATACACACAGGTTGCTGAAACTGGTGTGATGAGTAAATATGTCTGATCAATTGTGTTTATACAGTTTGAGGTAGATACTAAAAGGATCCATTTTAAATAATACAGTGTTAGTACTATTATATTAGCACAGCATTGTGTGCTTGTGAAGACAGTAAATAACTTGAGTGACCTGTCCCTTTCTTTTATTCTTATAATTCTTTTGTATATTGAGCCTATATACGGCAAGCCGTTCCCATCGAGGAACACTCTAAACTCACCTGAAATGACTATTATCAGTTGTTATCAATCGCCAGGACATAACCAATATATATATACCACAAAGCAATTACACTTAGGCCACCGGGATGGCCAGCAGCCGCACTGTACAAATCTACAAGGAGACCAAATCCTCAACCTACATAGATACAGAATACTCACAAACGCTACTCACAGGAAGCCTAACAACACGGATCATAGACCACCTACAGTATCCGTACATCTTCACATTGTGTTTGGCAATGTTTCCCCGTCAACCTGTCTCCCACACAGTGTAGAACAGTCGCTTGTGTGCTGTCCTACTTCTACCAACGTTTGTGTTTGCACACTGTTTACCTCTCGGCATGTGGGTTTTTTTTCTCGCCTGGCGGAGGGGAAACTTGTGGGGGTTGAGGGTTAAGTCATGACACACTGCTGTGGTGTCTTGTCATGCACTGTGCCTGCCATGCCCTACACCTCAAGCCAATGTGACGTCACAGCAGTAACACCAACCTGAGAATTGTGATTTGAAGTTCAGACGCTCATCCGACGCTCGGGGGCTGCTCAAGCAAAAAGTTTTTTAGTATTGCAGACCTCTTCTACAATCACAGGTTCCTGGATGCTCAAAGATGTCATCAGTCTTGTCGAGGCAATACTAATTCAATTGGGTATCACGTTTTTCCTAAAGCAACGCACATTTTATTTGTGTTAGGAAGGCACTTGTAAGCCAAAGGGTTGTTTACCATCTTTGTCTTGCTGTCGCTTAAAGGTGCTATAGGAAAGATTTAAGTGCAATCATTAAGTGTAATAAGTTAGAAATGTCATAGCCATCCGTCGCTGTGAGTGAGTGAAATGCGCTGTCAGAATATCTGTTGTGGTTGACTGCACGCCTGCCTCTGTATTAGACTAATTCGATTTTAGACTGTCGCAGGCACGTTTTTGACCAATCAAGGCATCTCTTCCATGATTGGTTTGGGGAATCGATCTTGCCTGTGTCAATCACAGGTGTGTGAATGCAACACCTCTCAATGGTGGACCAATGTAGGGAGGGAGTGGAGTTTGTTTGGTTGGTATTTTCAAAATCTCGCTCTCTTGTTTTTCTGCCCTCTCTCTTTTCAACTCTGAAATCATCCTTACAGCATCTTTAACACAGATGTTTTAAGAAAAATAGAACACGACACCTGAATAAATGTCATGGGTGATTTCTGCTGATCAAAGCAGCAGGACTCACCCGGGACTTGTTTAGTGTGGTTTTGGACAACAATGGCTGTCTAGGCCGCAGAAAGGTAAGCTGTCTATTTGTGGATCACGGGACGGATGGTACTTGTGAGCAGGACATGGTTTCATGGGGGATGTCGATAATAAGAAAACCATGGATTTACACCGCCCATGTTTTCATACAGTTTTGTTATTGTTGTGTTGCTACCAGAATATTATACATTGTTTTATTTCTCTCTCTCCTACTTAGTCCGGGGACAGTTCTGACAGTACAGAGCTTGTCTGAAGATGACCACAAGTTCTGGATGCAGGCCATGGGAGGGAAGGAGCCCGTGAGTCAGCTAACCCTACCCTCTCTACCCTCTCATCATCTCTCACACTCCCTCTTGGCTCGTCGAGGCAAAACAAGGCTATATGCTGTTTATGTCGTTATGCAAAATCACATGGTGTCTTTTTCCTGTTGTAGCGTCACTGTGTCGCTTACATTCCTCATCACTATCAATGAAGGGGGCAGGATTGAAGGATTGAATCAGGGGTTGAAAGACAGTCAATGTAATAAAAGTAAATGTGGTTTAAGCTTTCTTTGTTCTTCTCCAGCTCGGACATTATCTTGGAAGGACCTGCTCCAAAGAAAGAGGAAGTAAGTGTCTAGTTGGATGGTTTAGTTGGTTGGAGATGGATCAAGTAACAACTAAGTTTTGGTCTAATTTAATTGGGGGATAGCTCAAGCTTTTTTTCTCAAATATATTTCCTCCTCTGTAGTTGATGCCCAGTTGGACGATTTGGGCTTGACCTTTGTGCTGAATTCGATCAATGCCATAGAGAAAAGAGGTATGTTTTTTTTTAGACTTGGACTTGGGATCCAAGGGATACAGGGATCCATGTGTCTGTAGAATGATGTAATTGTGCTTTTTAAAGCTCTATGCCCGAAGTGGCTACATTATTCTAACACAAGAGGGCAGACTTGCTCCATTATTAAAACCATTAAACTATAATGCAACTGCCTTGGTTGAATTGTTAAAATCGTTTTTTTTTTTGATTTTGCACATGTGTAAAATATGCACACGTGCCACGTATAGTTCCACCTTTTATTTTACTGACACCATTTTTCTAGCTATTTCAAATAAGCTTTAAACATATTCTAGTACTGCTTTCTATTCCAGTGAGTGTTTGATATTGATGTTGAATGTATTAATATTGATTATCTCTTGTAGGTATCAATGACCAGGGCTTGTACAGAGTGGTGGGGGTCAGTTCCAAGGTCCAGAAGCTCCTCTCACTAATGATTGGTGAGACACACGCTTGTGCTTCAATCCTCTATTGTGCATTATATGTGTAAGCCATGGGTACATGTACTTTATGGGTACACGTTGGTTTCTCAACTCTCCTCAGCTTACACTTTCGTTCTTACTTTCTTACTTTCTTTCTTACTTTCTTTCTTTCTTGCTTTCTTGCTTTCTTGCTTTCTTGCTTTCTTTCTCGCTTTCTCGCTTTCTTTCTTTCTTACTTTCTTTCTTTCTTTCTTGCTTTCTTGCTTTCTTGCTTTCTTGCTTTCTTTCTCGCTTTCTCGCTTTCTCGCTTTCTTTCTTTCTTTCTTTCTTTCTTTCTTTCTTTCTTTCTTGCTTGCTTGCTTGCTTGCTTGCTTGCTTGGGAGATATTAAGACCCACAGACCTCAGTCTAACATGTAGGGGACCAGGTCTGGATGGTGGCATGGCACAGTCAGCGAGACTCCACTTTCACCCCTCCACACCCTTAGCAGGGGGCCACTTTGCATTTAGTTCAGTCGCACTAAGCCAAACTTCTACAAACCTCGCATCCAGTTTCTTTCTAACCATAGCTCACACAACAACAACAAAGATCCCAACCCCCCCTCCCACCCATCTCATCTCTCCTTGCATCTCTTTTGACTCTGAACCTGTTCTCCAGGATCTTGTTTTCCCTCACCTCCAGGCCCTCCCCACCCCCACCTGTCTGCCCTCTGGGTTCCTGCCGTCTCCCTCAGACATCAGCTTTACTCTTACTCTGTGCACTGCATGACAACAGAGCCAGACCGATGCCAGCCCCTGGCTGGGCTTGCCCTGGCTTTTCTCCCCCTGTCCCCCACCACCACCAAGCTCCTTTAGCCTCCAAACTGCCAGCTCACTGTTTAGACCCCATTAACACTCTGCTATAGAGCACAGGGTTTGCCTAATATGGTGGAAGACTGGGCTGTTCGTTGTCTGGAAATCAACACCCTTAAGCAGTTGAAAACACGCCACATTTGGCCATTTTGACGTATACCTCGCGTCACGAAAGGGAATAAGGTTGAGTTGAATTTCAGGTGATGAAGGATAGGTTTTATAGATGCCACATGTTGGAACTTGCATAGTAGACGTCTTTACACACATAATCCGCTAATGTGTGTGATTTAAGTTATACTGATGTTATGTTCTCTACAGCAATATTATCTTCTCTTCATTTCTCAATCATACGAGTGCAGTTTTAGGACGTCCAGTTGTGCAGCCACAAAATGGCACACAATGTAATTTATTATTCACACCCCATTAAAGTTAATGTATATGTGCCATTTGGCAGTGAAATAATAGATGTGGAAATCCAGAAAGGGAAATTAGATCCTCTTTAGTTCTTGCTTAAGAGAATGTTTGCTTTTCTTGCTTCTTGCCAAGTCAATAGCCATACCCCCCCCCCCTCCCTCCCCCCAAACACAGTCCTATCCATCTCGCATGCGGCCCCATAGAGATTTTACTGTTGTGCAACCTCTGAAACCACTGCTGACTGGACAGGCTTATTTAATCTCAGTGTAGGGCGCAGCAATAACCTAATAGCAATAACATAAACTGCTGAAGAAAAATGTGTAATGTAATCACATCTTCCCTGTAATGCAGGGAACCTCTTTTTTCAAATCTCTGTAGTTAATAGTAATCCATACTTTGTGCAAACAATTTTGTTTACATACACTGCAATTGGGAACACCTGCTATGCTTCTCTCTTGGTCTTATGCTACTTATAATAAGTTAGGGTGGGAAGGAAAAATAGTGAGAAATAATTCATTACTTAGAAGTCAATAAAATATGGATTAGGCTGGGCAGAGGCAGTGCCCCATATCTCACTTCCGTTGGTCTATATTTTAGCAGGAGTGTGTATCCAAGCCTGAGGGATTAAAGCATGCTTTCTGGAGTTCTAACACTAGGGGGAGCCAGTGATGCCAGTAACTGGCCTGTAACATAACGATGAATACCAAATACCAAACATAACACCCCATTAGCACTTCCTTTTTATGACCGTTTCGGGATGAATGGCCCATGATGAGACTTATTTAATTAAGTTTATTTTGTGTTGCATCACGAGCTATGAATAAATTATGTATACTTAAAAATACATCTACAATATTTATAAAATGATAACCCTTACCCTGAACAGCATTCCATTATTACATGCAATTGAAACCCCGCTGTATTGTGTAAAAGTGTAAGTGAACCCCCTGTTGCAGCTCAAATCCGTACACTTTGAGGTAAAATAAATGTTAAACAGTTAGTAAAAAATTGTGTTTTGGGCTGAGAGTTCTAGGAGGGGGGGGCGACGTGTTATCCTCGTGGTTGCAACCCGTTTGTGATACCTTTTATAGTACGGTCGTTGTGTAGGAGCGTTATAATAAGACATGTTTTATGTGAAATGAGGCACACACTGTGGCGTCATACTATAAGTATCCAAGACGCTTAATTTTCTCTCAAACGCAGACATCAAAATATACCGCTGACAAGACGGAGCTCCACACATCCACCGTGGCGTTGTACTATAAGTGTCCAAGAAGTTGATCTCCCTCTCGGACGCGGTCATCAACATACAACCGCTGGCCAGGCAGAGCTCAACCAACACATCCACACACACCTCGCCATGCTGTCACGAAAACAACACCACTTGCGTTCGAAGCAGAATAGAACGTTCACAAACTGGTTGGCGAACAATGGCAAAAACATAGGATTTTACTCCTGTTTTCTCTAAATGGTCATATTTTAGTAACAGTGACCAAATGTCTTAGATTAATATGTTGACAAATAAGACATATCACCTTGTTAAAAAAAAAGGGGTTGGGTTCACTGCCCCTTTAACAGTTGTTTGCAGAACTTGCAGAACAGAACTAACATTTTTATGATGAACAAACATATTTTATCCTAGTCCCAGTCCAGTGTGAAAGTCCAGGTCCACAGTACAATTTTGTTTACCTAGCTGATCTTAAGAAAGTCTGACCACCTAAGAGCTTAGATTTCACTAAAGTAACAATGTGTACTGTACACCCATAGAAACGCACGCAATTAGCTGCAAACTCCACGCATATACTGTAGCTCTCAGAGGCTGATATTGGGCAGATGATGTTGTGTATAGCAACGGCAGGGAAAAAGCACAACATCAAGGGGATTTTGTTTATTTATTTATTTATTTTTATGGGCTTTTTATGTCTTTATGGACAGGAGAGCGAGATGAGAAAGTGGGTTGAAACCAAGTGGGGATGACATGTAGCATAGGACCGCAGATCGGAATCGAACCTGAGTTGCTACGAGGCACATCTACTATGTGGTTAACGAGCTAGTGGGTTGAGCCACTGAGCCGCACATCTAAGGGATTTAACTGTATTTAAATCAAATGAATGTACATAAAATCATCCTGGTAACAGGTTTCCTCTGTGACCTGGGCTCCACTGACAACATATGTAGATTCTGCCTTCAGGTAACCTTACTCATCAGGGGGTAACTTAAGGTGTAACTGTAACCCCACCCACCTGGATTCACTGTCGCTACCCGGCCCTCACTGGTTCCACCCCCTGCGGGACCCGGTACAGTAGTAAGGGATTAATTAGACTCCATAATGTGTAAAGAACCAGTGGACCCTCTCCAGCAGCTGTGATTTCCTGCCCAGGAAGTGAGGCTGGAAGAGAGGGCTCTATTCTCCCACATGGCCAATTACTTAGAGTTATTTATATTGTACAATATTCAAACTTTTGTTAATCAAGACCTCACACATAGAAAGTTGAGTTACTGCTGCTGTAATTATAGAAGAAGAAGAAAAAGAAGGGGGCTCATTAGAGTGTGTTTTATCGCGTCCCATGATTTTTGTGTTTAATGTTTCGATGCAGAAGAGAAGAGCCACGAGGTGGACCTGTCCACCAGCGAAGAATGGGACGTTAAAACGATAACCAGTGCCCTGAAGCTTTATCTGAGGTGAGACGCACACTACAGCGATGTTTGATCCCCAACACAAACACAAGCCCCTTTCACACATGCACTGCGACCCTGAATTTGCCTGGACATTACCCAGAGCTGTATGTGAGGATGCAAATGTCCAAATCGGTTGGACAAGACAATAAACACATTTTTCTACACTCACCGGCCACTTTATTAGGTACACCTTGCTAGTACCGGGTTGAACCCTCTTTTGCCTTCAGAACTGCCTTAATCCTTCGTGGCATAGATTCAACAAGGTACTGGAAACATTCCTCAGAGAGTTTG
>JAOPJO010000111.1:12759860-12770929 GCA_027123675.1 Molva macrophthalma
ATGGAGTTGGAGACGGGAGGAGACGGGAGAAAAAAAACGAATACCTTGAAAAATACACCCCTTTGAATCACAGTACCATGAGGAATGCTGCTATGAATTACACAAATAACAGGAGAAGTGCCTGGATGTACATGGGCCCATTTTCAACCCAACATTTGACTAAAAGACATAGCACATGCGACTCAGAAGATTATTCCAGCAAAGCCATACAACCATTTTCTCGTTGCGACAGTCGCTCAAAGACATGACCTGAAGCCCTTGTCCCGCTACAATACACAAGAGTTGATGCCGATGACATGCACCCTCGCAATGATGCGAGCGGATGAAAGACAGCATTAAGAGTAGATATTTTCAACCTGGCGGTTTAGTATCTCAACCATAGTACAGATAGCATATGACTGCTTCTCACCGCCATAAAACAAGAACGGAGGCAGGAGGATGTGCAGGCAGGATAGCGTAGCGGCTAGGGTGGTCGAATCATGTTGGAAAAGTACTGGGTTCGATCCCAAATATCCGCAACCTACCTGTAGGCATCTTTGAGGCATCAAGATGGCTAACCTCTTCTTGCTCTTTAATGAGATGTATCTGAGTTTTGGATAAGAGTGTGAGTTAAAGTTGCAGTGTGTAGATGGAAGTGGCATTTAGCGGAAGAGACTTGGCAGAAATGGAACACAGCATTTCTGAATATGTTTTAATTAACGTATTTAATTAGTATAATCCCATGAACATAAGAAAATGATTGTGTTTTTGTTACCTTAGAATGAGCCTTTTACATCTGCAAAGAGAGCTGGTCCTCTTCCGAGGAGCCCGCCATGTTTCTACACTAGCCTGAACGGACAAACGGCTCTTCGCGTTTTCGACTAACAATCATGTTTATCGAGGGTAGTGGAGGGATGGGTGGGGGGTGAGGGGGTTGTGGTTGTGGATTTGTGGGTGAGTTTCTTGGTCTGTGTATGGGGATGTTTTCCATCTGCTGGATGAACATAATATAGTCTTATCCATTCATTTGCTATGGCTGTCCTTTTTGACCACCATAGGAAATGGAGGTCACACCACAGGGTTGACAAAGTGAAAAGAAAGTGGTGATCAGCAATTTGATATGTTCAAATGCATAGTGTGGAGGAAAACTTAAGGTCTTGAGGCAATCAGATGAAAACACATTATTTATGATTCAGGAAAAGTTGTAAATTGGTCAGATTTGGCCCTCACACTGGAGGAAGGTAAAATATTGAACTGGGTCATACTATGAATACATGTGTATGTATGGATTGTGGGTAGTTCCCTGCATTCTAAAACATGTTCTCCTATTCTTAGCTGAAGGGTATTTTACCCTTCAGCTAAGTGTATTCACGAGGAGAAGTTGGAGTGTGTGCTGTTGTAATTCAGCCATATTTGATCAGACTATATAGTCTTATTATAAAAGGGGACCTCAGGATAGATACCAAGATGAGGTGTCTTGTGACATGGTGATGAGGAGGGGATGGCGTCCCATCACACGCTTCTTTTTTACAGTCCACAAAACATTTCTTAGTGGTTTCTATTATTGTTGTTCCTTTTCATGCAACGCACAATGGGAAATTCTAAATAATTACATTTAGATGTACATTTAAAAGCACATTTCATGTAAGGAAGTAAAATGTGAAACAAAACGAAAAACTGGCAACTACACATCTGCCAACCATGCGGCATAATAACTGTTCACCCAAACTTGAAGAAGTACTGTGTACTTTTCTAAATGTGCCCACACTGTTTTGGCTGTTTTAAATGGGACTTGTCGCTAGGTGTAACCTAACCATATCTCTCTGATAAAAAATGTAATAATCTTTCTTCTGAATCTACTGTTGTGGGAGTAAACAAGGGTTGTGAGGGGTGTGACATGCACACACACACACACACACACACACACAGACACATACACACACACTCCCTAGAGTCTAGAGTAAGATGACACTGGTTAAGCCAGGCTAGTTCAACTAGCTGACCAATTAGAATACTAAATCACAATCATTTACGGACAACAGTCAGTCACAACAAATACTAGGTACAGTAATTAATCACATGCCATTCAAGTCTATTTAAATATTCACTAATGTGAATAATGGTTGTGTCTGTGGGTGTGTTGGTGTGTGTGCATGTGTATATGTATGTGTGAGAGAGAGAGAAAGAGAGAGAAAGAGAGAGAGTGAGGGAGTGAGCGAGAGAGAAAGACAGAGAGAGTGATTGTTTATCATTGGCATAAGAGGCATAGTAGCAGAGCCTACAGAATAGTAAATGACCTATTCATGACAATGGAAAACAAGCCTAGGGTTCATATATATTATAAAGCTCTGATGGACTCTTCAGTACATCAGGAAACCACCCCCCCCCCCTGCGCCTGATGTCGCATAGTGACGTTCAACGGATGTGACACACACACACACACACACACACACACACACACACACACACGAGTTTATGTATTGACTTTTAAGCAATCCCAAGGCCCTCTCACATGTGGAGCTCCGTGATGAGTTAATGAGTCTCAAAGTTCCTGTTTTTTATCCCCCAGCCCCAACCATTCCAGGAGTGGTGTTTTCCTGGAAACTCCTACAACGCCCTGCTATCAGAGAAACAACCCCAGACAAAGCCACCTGGAGGACCACATCTAGAGCGCTGAGATGTTTGAAACTGCAGCGCTTGAGACACCAGCTCGATGGTGGGAAACACGGAAACAATGCAAACAAAGCGAGGTCTTGCGCACACGCGCACACACGCACACACAAATACACAATGTTAAACAGATGAAGGGCAGCATGTGATACCAGAGCACTGTGACCTTAATCAGATCGCTCCGGCCTTTACAACATAAACCTCCAGCATTACAACACAAATAATGACTCGGGGTCAGTGGCGAAAATCTAACCAAAACACAGCCAAGCGAGACCCGTTCTGCCGCTTTTGTGTGTTTGTGTGTGTGTGTGTGTGTGTGTGTGTAGATCAGGGATCTGGGTGTTTACTCTAAACGGGCTGAATGATGTGCACACAGACACGATAGCAGCCACTTGAGGGCCACGCTGCTGTGTTCTTTGCTTTAGATCTAAGGTGTTGGTTAAGGACCTGCCAGGGGATCAGCAGCAGGGTCAACTGAGGTGGATGACCGTGGCCCACTCACGGCCAGCTCCCTTGGGCTCTCTACCTCTCTCTTCCTGGCCTCAGGGCTGGAGGATATGGAGGTGGAGGGTGTTATTGTTGGTCATGGTATTCCGAGGATGTGCGGCATTGTCACATTTTGTTGTACATTAAATTATATTACATTGCATTTATTAGGCTGACGCTTTGGTCCAAAGCGACTTACAAATGTGTGCATTCAACGATGAAGATATAACCCAAAAACTGCGAGAATCATTCGAGTACATCAAATTCAAATAAGCAAAGCAATTGTTGTAGCTATCTGCTTTCATTATTCCCAGCCTCACTTATTCCCAGCCTCACACACACACACACTCCAGTCGTTTTGGTAAAAGTCATTTTAGCAGACACTTTTGATAAAAGTGTCTGCTAAATGACAGAATGTGAACAATTATGGTAGTATGGTCGGATTTACAGTATCATGACAGTGAGGCAGGAGAAGCGTGTAGAGGCTAGAGTGTAGGCAGGCATCCTTGAGCAGGAAGCCCCTATCTGCCCCTTAATGACAGCTTAATGACAGCGTCCCCTAAGTGGCTTGATAGTAAATACTATTATACCACAATTACCCTGTGATTTTTTCTTTTAAGCTCACCTTAATTGGTTTGACTATGAAACACAGTTTGACGATCAGCTACCGTCACTTCTGCATCGGCCGTTCACATTAACGGCGGTGTGACCCAGGCGGACCTCTATCTAGCGTATCAAGAGGCAGCTCTGCGGCTCTGACCTCCAGACTCGTCTCTGCACTCCAGAGACAAATGAGAAAGACAAATCCCCCCGAGAGGCAGATTATCTTAAAGGGATCAGCCATGAGCCGTGGCCACCTTCACCCAGTAAAGCCTCTGTTGTCCACTTTCTAACAACACTACGTAGTCGGTGTGTTGCTCCGGGGCTGATAAGCACATACGCCAGGCCAGCACTGGTGATTGACGGAGAGCTACAGAAGAGTAGGAAGGAGATGAGGCGAGGTGAGATGAGGTGAGGTGAGGTGAGGTGAGCATTGTCCCCGACCCACGCTGGATCAAGTGCTGAAATCTATGTATACTACACATTCAAACACACACACACACACACATTCATACTCACACACACACACACACACACACACATACAGACAAGCATGCATATGCAAATACACACATGAACATACATTCACAGGCACACGCAGAGACACACACAATCGCACTCGCATGGTCATGCGCACATGTGGGCACACACACACCCCGTCGTAAAACAGCAGTGGTATTAAAATATTAAAACTAAATTACAACGTTCATTATTCACTGTTAGTATCCCATTATTTAACTAATTAAAGTAGCTCCTGTTAAAGTGAACTTTTGGTATAGATACAAATTAATTGTGTTTATTCAAATTAGAAAAATAACCTTTACATTAGGATCTTAACAGTTTTTCTATTTGAACATGAATGTGTCCTGGCACTGACACACATGTGGCCCGAGAGCTCATACATCGGCCTCAACACTGTACCATGAGCTAGCATGACGTCCCCGTGGGCTCTCCATACAAAGACATATGTCCTGCATTGGCAGCACACCGCTGGATGTCCTCCTCAGCAAAGTAGCTGTATGCTGGAGGATCATGCCGGTCATGTTTACTGTATTTCAAGTTGACACCACCACAAGCCCAAGAGATGGGTTCCTCGATGGGACGCTATAACCCAAACCCATGGACTCTGATCAGAATTCACGACCAAGACAAGGCCACTGATCAGCAGGGACATGTTTTAGGTACACTACAGTCCACAAATGGGCTCTGACGGGTATTCTACGCCAAGGTTTTAGTTGTCTTGTCCTTAGCACTGAGCCGGCACATTCTGCTGCTAGCTAAACAACCGCTAACGAAACAATCAGATAATGTTTGACATAGTATTTGGCAACATAGCATAGGGGAGAGCACTTGGCTAGCAAGACGTCCTGCCTAAAAAACACTTGCTTGCTCGCACACACTCACACATTTTTTCATAAATTATCCACCGGACGATTGCTGTTAGCTCTGCTTATGTCAGAGCATAGACTTTCTGTGAGAAAAAATAAACAAGGGAGCAATGTGTATTCATGCACTTTGACTTTGAAGCACTGTTACCAAATCATCATTGGTGATTTTGTAAAGGGCTTCATTCGCCTATTATTAAAGTATGATCAATGGTAGAGTATGATGAACGCTGTTAAAGTACTGTATGAAAATATATTTTTCTTTACAGATAAAAAGCCAAGAAAGGCTACAATATAACAGAAAGTATTGGGTGAAAACTCTGAATGCATTCCGCATTCATTGAGTCCACATCTAAAGTCACTAGGGTAGCTCATTATAAAGCAAGGAGCAGGCCTTAAAAAGGTCAAATGTAGGATTCTGACATTCTAACATCACCATTATAAAAATGTCCCACAGATAAGCTTTAAATGGTGAAAAAAGTGAATAAATGCATACACACAAATAAACGCACATATAGAAACCAACACACACACAGGCAGATCCACAAAGCATGCATGTTAATTTACGTGCATGCACATGTTGCATGTGCACACGCACACGCACACACACACACACACACACAAGCAATGCTAAAACTAAATGTGTCTTTGTGCAGTGACCTTTTTCGAATGCACTGTGTTCGCGTCCAGAGGATTACGTGCCCAGATGGCCATTGGACGAACAATGCCACACCTGCTGAGGGACATGCTGCAATCAGATCCCCCAGAAACAGAGAATAAATGAAGAATATGTACTGGTAGTAATCAATGGACAATATATGTGCTCACCTGTCTAAAGTCAAATTTGCGTGGATGTAATGTAACTCTCCTAACCAAATAATGTTAACTATACGAGATGTGGGCTTCAAAAATACTATGCATCTGGACAAAGCGCTCATGTTTTTTCTGTTAGTGTTAGCCAAATTTACAAAATGTTACAAATGTTAATGGATTGTTGAAATGTTATTTAAAGCACTGCAGTATTTCAAATATTGTTGTAGGACCTTAAGCGATATGTCAGCTTCTCCCTTTTGTCTCATCTTTCAATGGTAGTTATTTATAATGAATCTCAACAGACTCACTATACTTCTTCATGACAAGTAAAAGCGGTGATTAGTGTGTTCAATTTGAGCAAAAACAGCAAAAAGGCCCATTAGAATCCATTATGATGACATTTCACACAACTTTGCAAACCTATCTTTTGTGAACAAAAACAGCTCAACGTTAACCCCTCTAGATCTCTATTTCTCGAGCTCCGTGGAACATGACTCAGAACATGTCAGCACTGAACAAATCGACGAGTCATTCACCCTCCATCTTCGTTTTTGCTTTATTTCTACCGCTGCCGCCAACTCTTTACTCTGGCCTTTGAGATATCTCACCCTAGTTGGCACTCTTCCTCCATCTCAGCCCTGCACCGTCTAAATCCTGGCCTCCGTCTACCATAAGTAAGCTTTGTAAAAATAAAAACATATATATATCTGATCGACATTCACGATCGGCATTGTGACAGCATTCACCCTCTACCCGCAGAGAAGGACGTGTTTTGTAGAGGAAACTGTTGCTGTTGGCCTTCTGCCATCCACCATCAATCTGAAATAATAGCATCAGCGCTGATTTAATAGAGCTAGCGTCGCTACTGTCACAAATATGACACAATGCGCCACGATGCTACAAGCTATATTTATTAGCTCCTCTCTCGATACTTCAGTGTCTGCTAAAGGGGAGCCTGTCGTCATTGTTCCATAAACCGATTAGAAGCAGCACTTGGTTAGCAATAATGAAGGCAATAAGCGAGCAAAAGTGAGCTTTGTCTGTCTGGTAAAGTCTTTCTATTTTTATACAAGGGGAAGGTTATCCAAAGCTGGGCCCGTAGCTGGACTACTGTGACCCCACATAAAGCTGTTGCTCCCTGGCCCTGGTCCCCACCGCATTACCTCCTGTGTCTCTGCTGCACTGAAATCAATGGGCACACTTAAGAGCAGCTTTGTGTGAAGGAGACAGGGTATTTTTTGCCGAAGACAAGCCGAGTTAGAAAGTTCATTTGATGTGCACAAGGTCAGCAGTGTTTGTGAAGGTAACTTTGTCTTGCCTCTCCACTCTGTTGCCACGTTTGCCCCTTTGCACTTCAACACAGGCCTATAGGATAACATTGTGAACCAGCTAGGACAACGAGCCCCACCATTTTTGTCGAGTTGAATAAAACTGTAATTTTTTTTGATCTAACGTTTTGTGGAGAAGCCAGCCGACGGTAGAGCAAGAGGTGTCTATAAATTGTAAATATGGAAATAAACACACGCTGAAACAAAAGCCCTGCAGTTTCACCCCCCCGCCCCCCACCCATTCTCTCTCTCTCCCCCTCCCTCTCTCTCTCTCTCTCTCTCTCTCTCTCTCTCTCTCTCATGCTCTCTCTCTTACTCACATGAGCATACAGTATACATGGAGTCATCCCCTTCTCTAATTTTGCCCTCTGGATTCAGGAGCTTTAAAGGCAGTCCCGTGATATCAGTGTCATTTGGAATAAGCGTCTTAAATACAAACATGAATGTAGGCCAATGAGTGGGCAGCCCAGAATCCAATTAGCCGTAATGAAAGCAATCTCTGGTAAAACGCAAAAGCAACCATTTTCAAACAAAAATAATTTTCCCTGCTTCAGAGACTTATAAACCCTGCCAGCTATATATGTATATACATATAATTTTCTTTTTACACAATATCTATAACTCTAAATGCGGTGTATAGTATCGATGTATTAACATTCTCTCTTTAAGAAAACTTTTATTTACTTTAATGATAGTACATTAGAACACATCGTAATCACTTTCACCCGACCGAGCGGACGTTTCACTGAAGTAATATAGTGTTGCAGTGGTCTTCTGAATGTGCTCTGGCAAATTATGCTCCTCCCCGCCCCCACCACTGGGTCCAAACCTCCAACATGTATTTCACTCTATCTGAAAGCCTCATACTGCAGTGGGATGCAAGGCAGTTTGGTGGAATAAAATATGACTCGAGTGCAGTAAAATTTTTGATTTACGTCCCCTACGTTTCTCTGTAAAGTCAGTGTTCACGCCAGGGTTGCCTGGCCCTGGCTGATCTCTCAATGGTTCAGGTATTTGCTCATGGGTCCCTGTGCAGGGCAGGGCTCGTTTACATAAAGGTAACCCTCTCTTGTCTCTCTCTCTCTGTCTCTCTGATAATAATGCCATTACAGTGATGACATTGACTGATGACATATACCTTCCCAATGATGGCCTTCATTCAGTGGAACACATCATTAATGTTATCATAACAAATATTACTGAACGCGCCTCTCTGACATTGTCAGTCTTTTTTTTCTCTCCGCTTTACGGTAGCTTTCCAAGTCTATTTGTACCCTTGTATTTCTTTCAAATGTCATCTCATACTTCGTCTTTTTCAGTGAGTTAGGGCAAGTTGCAACACATTTAGGCAAACACAAGCATGTGAACATGTGCGGAAGGTAAGCCTGGGTCAGTATCCCAAATCACTGGCCTAGAGCCAGACTTTGTTTGCCTACTTTCATAACCCCCCCCCCCCGCTCCTCAGCTCCGGGTGTATTTACTGCTGAAACTGTCTTTTCTCTTCATTGCTCATTATATCTCTACGTAAGTAAATGTACAAAGTTACCTCCACGGCTAAATGTTTTGTTTAATTGCTTCGTGATATGGCCACTGCAATATTATCAATATGACACCATTTACATTTCCCTCATCTCATTAAGGCATGAGCAATCAGCAGGCGTTCACAGATGGCCCAACAGTAATGTGTTTGCGTCGGTCTCTTCAAAACATCTAAAAGCATACATTTCATGACGTGAATTACGAATGACTGCGATATTCAGATGTAATTTCAACCAGTGCTGCAAACCCTCCATTTTGTCCCTGCAAATTCTCTTGATTTCCACTCACACGTTTAGTATATTGATGCTACTACTTACCCGTGTCACAGTAACCCCAGATATGCTGTGAATACATTCACCCCAATTACATAAACACATAGATATGCACAGCTGCCTTAAACATGCGTCTGCTACTGAATCACTGGAAATGTGTTCTAGACTAATCAGACACCAATGACCCTCAATCCATCTCATCTCCTCCTGGGCCAATGGGGTGTGTGGAGGATAGTAAGTCCTTCAGTGTGTATCACATCTCTGGGAATAGATCAGAGATATCTCATTCAAAGTCATATAGTTCACTTGCTGTGCATAGAAGAGTATATGAGACTCACGTTACACACATACACGCGCATACAAGCGCACAAGCACACACGCACAGACACACACACACACACACACACACATACACACACACACCGCTGGCTTTGACACCGTTTTTGACACTAACGCTGTACTTTAACTGTACATATTAAAATATTTAAGAGGTAACTGCTATGGCAGCTATAGCTCTTCTTCCTAAACTAACTCGTAGTTAAACACTGCAGGCTACCCAGGCATGACCCCATTGGTAGGTTTGCACTGCTTAACCAGCTGCTGAAGACACCTATCTGCTCATTATTTCTGCTGTCCATAAAAGTGAAGTATGTATTTAATGTGTACCGCTGTGTGTCCTAGTTAAAGGAGAGGGATACTAATGGTTAGTGGCTATATAGATGACCTCTCACAGGCCAGGACACACACACACACACACACACACACAGAGCCAGTGTGGAGGTGGTGTCCAATGAGTGAGTGTGTTCTTCTCATGTGACGGCGCCCTACAGATGAACAGTCAACGGGTGGAGGGAAGGTTTCATCAACCTTCATCACCACTACCACCACCCCCACCACCACGCTACCAAAACCCCCACCGTCACCGTCACCACCCCCCCATCACCACCACCCTCCGAACACCACCTCCACCTCTACCACCATCGCCACTCCCCCATCACCACCACCTCTACTACCACCATGACCCCCCATACCCCATCACCAACACCACCTCCTCCTCAACCACACAGACCGACACCATCATCATCACTTGCTCTGCACCATTTTTGCCCCGGGATACAAAACAGATGTGAACAGGCTTTTTCTGAGGGATTCGAGTGCGGCACCTAAAACCCTTTGTACGGTACACCACCTCCCTCAACCTGCCAGTAGCCAACTGAAGCAGATGGAGGACTTCCAGAGACACACCTACATATCTGGCCAAAAAAAAAACTGAAGAAGAAACAACCGACCACAAGGTGTATGGCCGACGCCGGGACAGGAATGTTTTTCGGGGTTTGATTCATCATCCCTCTGGAATGAAGAGAGTCCTTACTTCCATGTATACCAAAGTCATAACACACTGGAAAACATTCACCTCCGACTCCAACCATACAAACAGAAGAGCTCTCGGCTCCTCGCACACCTTCTGCGCTGAAACTGTCGGAGGGGATACAAAGATCGCTTTTCCATAATCCCATTGGTAGGAATGCGTCACCGTTGTTTATTTTCCGACATGAAGATATGAATGGAACATGGTAGGGTTTTTTTTTTATATGGCTACTGAGGCTTCTTTTGGGTCGGCTCCCAAGTTCACAATGCGACTACTTGAAGCCGGTAAGCCCGGCGATGGCAGGCATCGGCGACTAAAGTTGTGAATGGAAACCAAATGTTTGCTGTGCAAAGTTGGTTTTCGTATCCCACATAAATTAAACATTTGAAAGCTTCTAATCTGTGTTCTTAGTGTCCATGTTGCTTAAAGCCAAACATTAACAATTTGCTGTTCCTTTAGAGTGTGTAAATATATGTTAAATGTGGCCAGAACATGGATGACACAAGCGTGTTCTCCGCACAGGATTAGGCCCAGGGCATGTACATTCTTGATAATGCAAAATCTCTATATTTATGTATGTATCTCTCTCTCTCTCTCTCTCTCTCTCTCTCTCTCTCTCTCTCTCTCT
>JAOPJO010000111.1:12800622-12810624 GCA_027123675.1 Molva macrophthalma
GTGTGTGTGTGTGTGTGTGTGTGTGTGTGTGTGTGTGTGTGTGTGTGTGTGTGTGTGTGTGTGTGTGTGTGAAAACAATGGGAGGGTTTGATTGCGGAGAGGGATGGAGAGAGTGAAAGAATCATAGATTTGATGAGTCCTGCGTGGTGATGGTATGGTCTAAGATCAATGGGCCACCGGGTAAGTGTCAGGAGTCAATGCAGAGAATCAATGCCCCTCAATAAGCCCTCTACAAGAGAGGAGAGAGGACAATAGGAAATAGGGAGAGAAAGAGAAAGAGCGACAAAGGGAAGGAAAGAAGGACAGCCTAAAGCAAAGAGCAAGACAGATTGTTGTGGTTTTTCTTTCCCTTCCCCTCTTTTCCCTGTCCCGTTGCTTTTCACGCTAAATAACAAGAAATGTCAAGCGGTATCATAATGCGGAGAATGATGCAGTTGCAATGCAGCTCCTCTGCCTCTTGGGGGCACTGGTTACACTGCACCAATTTTCCTTCTACAACTAACTCAGATTTCTTGCTTTGGATCATATGAAGACAAGACTGGAAGCGAGATTATTATTGAATTAGCTGTTCACCAAGTCTTCGTAGATGTCGCATTTCCTGACTAATCATGTGAAAAAGTGTCAAATGAGACAAGCAGTTGTGATTATTTGGTTGTAGAAATGCCTTTGTGTGATTCCAAAGCTTGTGGTTGGCCATGTTTCCTATAATATTGCAGTATGGTATTTTGTCATTTAACTCACCCTTCTATCTAAAGCGACTCCTGGTTAAATCAGATGTGCATGCATGTTAAAAAGGAGCTTGCACAAGGGGGCCTACAGGTTGGGCTGCGGACATTTGAGGATCGAACACAGCAGCGCCCTTGTCCACTTTTTTACTTTTTAAAAGCTAACCCTTGAAGAATGACGTCATTTAAAATAACGGATGAAAAGGCAAGGGTAGGGAGGGACTTAGATCCATTCTGCGGGCCATCTGTGCACTCGAAAATTGTGTAGTTACAGCATCTACCTCCCTCTGTTTTGGACGGCAGATAGCTGAACTAATTATATAACGTGATACTTAAGCATTGACCTCTGAGGCAAGGCGACACCCAGAGAGAAAAAGAGAGGGACACGGAGAACGAGAGAGAGACACAGATGACTACAGAGAGAGGCAGGTGAGAAGTGGAGAGAGTGAGAGAGAGAGAGAGAGAGAGAGAGAGAGAGAAAGAGAGAGAGAGAGAGAGAGAGAGAGAGAGAGAGAGAGAGAGAGAGAGGGGGGGGTTATGTTTTACTGCAAACAGACCTGGAGGATTTAATCACAGTAAAACACTAAGCTCTCATCGGGGGTACGGAAACATTTTATGAGAGCAGCTGTGCCACTGCAGCCAAACTCTGGAGCCCAAACAGCCCCCCCACCCCCTCATTCACCTCCTGCTGCTGTATATATTTACTATTTACTACTACTTAGTCCTTCAGGGGTGCTTTTATCCAACGCCACTTACAATGAGTTGGGACACATGTCATTTAGGGCCAGATAGGGGTTAGGGTAATCTTGCTCAAGGACATTGGGGATCTCACCCAGTACCTTTGGGCTTGGAATGGAACCCCCTAGCCACTACCCTGACCCTGCATGTACGTGTAGTGTATATCATAGACCAGATGTCAGACTTTGACTATCTCCTGATCCCTCTCTCACGGCCCTCAGGGTTTTGCGGTTGAGGCAATTCGTTCGGCAATATATGATAATAATCCAAATCTTGTTTGGCACAAACTTTTCCATTTGGAAGGAATGGACATAATTAACAGGATAATGTGATCAGGACAAATGCATATTTCTAAAGGCTTTCGTTAAAGCTAAGAAACACACACAAAGACAGGAGATTTTTTTCACAGCAGATTGTGATGGACTGATGCTCTCCGCGCGGCAGATGGCTGGAATGGTGGAGAAAAAAAATCCCATTGGAAATCGACACCAATGAGTTAAACCCAAGAAGCGTTCACACAGATTTCATCCACCATAGAAGCCATGCTGGCTCTGACGCCATGCTCCCCTGTCTGTTTAGTTCCCTCTATCTCTGTCTCTATCTCTCTCTACATCTCTCAATCTCTATCACTCTCTCTCTCTGTCTCTATCTCTTTCACATGCAGAAACCTACACACAAATGCATGGACACACACACATGCACACACACACACACGCACCCACACACATACAGACATGCACGCACACACACACACACACACACACACACACACACACACACACACACGTACACATGCACACACCACCTATACATGCACACATAAGCGGACATATAGACGAATATGCAAGTGTGGGTATCCTGCATGTGCATGCATTTAAGATGACCTTCGTGTGTGCCTTTTAATAAACTCAGACGGTCAGCAGTTTTTGGTGTGCACGGCGCTATCAGGTGGACGACTCAACGTCCAACTGCAAAGTACTCTTGTAACTAGCGAACTCACGTTGATACCATAAGGAGATCAGTCTCCTAGCAACCGTTGCGGTTGTCTCTGGCTCAAGGTGTATCGTCCAAGGGAAGGATAGTTTTATATGCATCTCGCTTCTGAAGACGTTGCTTTATGATTTAAGAGCTGAATACAACGTAACTTAAAACAAGGATACAGTTTTGTGCATTCTGATCGCTGAATGTCAGTGGGTTGCTGCTGCATCTCTTCATCTTTTTCAATAAGAGATCCATAAAAACGTTGCCAAATTTGGTTTTATATAGCAAGAAAGCTCTGTTATTCCACAATAATATTTCAACTTTAAAGTAAAAATTAAGAAATGAATTGTGACACACAAATGTTCTTCATCCAAAGTATGGCAAGAAGTATATGCCAGAAGGGAGTTATTTTTATTTGTGTATTCATTTATTAATCGTCTTTCTTATGTTAACCATATTTGAGAGGTTTCTAATGTAGACCGTGTACTACCTTGCTTATCTAAAAATGTCGTCCATGTTTAAGCTATCATTTAACTATTCATGAGCAAGATTTGCCTGCGTGTAGGCCTAGCTCAGAATTGATGACACAAAATTCACATCAGAACTAATAAAGGGCCATTCATTTTTTAACTACCAAGTTGTAAACGTGTTCAACCTTAGGTGAACACACATGAATCTGCATTGTTATTTGCAAATTATATCTTACCAGATTTGATTAGTGTAAAACTAACCGTACAGTATTTCTTGCCACAGGAACATTTTAAAGCTCTTCATTTGTATTGCCTGGCATTTAATGAGTCATCGAAAGTGTTCAGGTATACTTGTATAAACGGTAGACGATAAAAACAGTATGCTCTAAACTTTGGAATAGAATCTGGGTAGAGACAGAGAAAACAAGTGCGTTGGAAACGGAACCGTGGCTCATAGCCAGGGCTGGACAACAGTGCCACCTACCGGAAACAATGGTCCAACCAGACACATTTAATAGACAACTGTGGTGGGATTTCTTAGTTTTTATTATATAAAGAGATAATTATCAAACAAGCTTGGATTGAATTATATCCACCACAGAAACTATCTGCCATGGTTTGGGCTCTTACGTTTGTATTTGCTAGACTGGCTGTTTCATTGGTTCATAACTGTATAGTAATTTGATTTGAAAACTAACCAAACGGACAGCGAAAAACTCCTCACAAATATGTAAGGCTTTTACACATGGCAGTTTCAATGGTGCACATCATTATCTTCCTTATTATTAACTCAGATAAGAGAGACTGGGGATTTTGGATATGCGTGTTTGTAGGCCTAGGCCTACCTGTGTTTGTACACAAACTGTTTATAGGCCTACATAAAAAGATGAAACACAAATCCTGAACTTTTTCTGAACCCAAAAGGAAATCCAGCCTTTTTTTTAAGTCAAACTATCTGATCTTAAATGTGTCCAAAATTCTAAATCAAAATGAAAAACAATTGTGCTCAACTGGAATTTAATTTCCTCTTGAATTCAGGTTTACATAATAAGCACCCCCCAGCTTTCTATCTCTCTAATGACACACGGATAAGAAGAGATAAGAAGAAAAAGAGGGCGTTTTTATTATTGTCAGAATGGCCTTGCAAAGTTTGAAAGTCACGACATATGAACTAATAACAGGAAGCACGTCCCACTCCTGATAACTGAAGTACAAAAAAAGAAAAATGTTACGTGAATAGTAAATATTTCACAAAAAGAAACAAGAAACAACATTTACAACAGTTTTTCCTGCAGCTATTTATAATGCAGCATATTTCAGGAAAAGGCTACTATTATTTATAATATATAATATGCCTTCTTCCTGTACAAAGTTAGGCAGACATCGGACGTCATTGAAGACCATGACATCGTTTGGGTCTGTTGGAGTTTGTGACACGATGAAAGGGCTTGGACTTAATCACCGAAGAGCTCCGTGCAGTTTATATTCACCGTGAAACATAACCGTCAATGGGCCCAACTGCTCACAATGCTAATTTCTGACACATAGCCATGAATATGATCCTCAATCTGTTGGCGGTGGTGTGCATTGTGCATTTGGCCAACACACCCAACATGGCTGTGTAGGAGTGGTGTGAGGGGATGAATGGCAAGATCGGTCTATGACACAGGAAACGATATTTTGCGTTTGGGTTTACAGGATATCTTTTAATTTTGTTCTACTCTTTTCTATTGTACTCTATGAAACTAAAAAGAGTAAGACAACAACACATGCCTCTTGTTTGATTAGATTTGCTTCTAAAAAGTATATTCTATTCTATTCTAGTCTATGAAACAAAGAAGACAATAGATATCTTGCATATGGGTTATAAGATGAGATATTAGATGAGATAATAACAATATTCTGTTATTTTCTATTCTAGGGTATGCAACAAAGAAAACAACGACCCATGTCTTCCCTATGGATTATAGCATAAGCTACAGTGTTCTATACTCCATTCAATTATATTCTAAAGTAACTCAAGTTTTTGAACCAATGTTATTTCCTAATCATCCCAATGTTGGGACGCTGACCTCATGCCGTGTGACAAGCTTTCCATAACAACATTAACCAGGAGATAAATAGGGCTTGCATCCAACACCTTCACCATCACCCTCCCATCATTATTATGATGAAACATTAAAAACCATCTGTCATGGGACTGCAGCCGATCGATACAGGCACATGATGATCAATAACCGTTGATGGATTGGTACTCAGGTCACCCTCCTCCCACATAGTATCAGAGAGAGGATGATTCCATCAGGGATAGTCCTGGAGCAACGGGATATAAGAAATTAAAAACCATATCATTCATATAACATAAATATAAGAGACCCACAGCAGCAGATCCTCGGTCCGACATAATTCATCCTTGTATTAGTCTTGGTTGGTCAGTGTGACGACAGCGTTACCCCCTCCTCTTGACAGAGTATGGTTCATGTCATCGTATTTTACTTTTACCTGAGCCGGGACTCTGGATTGTGTTGTCTTGACAGCACATGTATATTTTCCAACTATAGTCCACAAAACAAGCCAAGAACCGTAAATTCACAACAGACTCAGACCACAATATATTCCATGTCGATTTAGTTTTTTAATATTGCCTTTTATCACATATACAGTATTGAAGAGGAACCTCTGACCGACATTTGGATTAAAGTTGTAATTTACTGTAATTTAATGTGAGATAAGCTGGGACATATTTGGAAAATACCGACGGTAAAATATAGCCCACAGCTGCTCATCCAAAGGCAAGTCAAATGACTAATCCTAATCCTTATCTGTTGAATAGGAGAGGAGTAACTTCCTCAAAACACAGTGGTACCAAGAACAAACCCCTGAGAAATCAAAAAGGTGGGCATTTTCTTGGATAGATAAATGTTAAAGGATCCTTGGTGAGTCGACAGAAAATGGCAAAAAAAGGGAATGTTTTTTTAAAAACTACCATTCCTCCATTGGGATATAAATGTTGAATATTAAATTGTGTTTGTGTGTGCGCATGTTTGTGTGTGTGTATGTATGTGTGTGTGTGTGAGTGAGTGAGAGTTTGCCAGGGTTGTGTGTTTGTGTAAGTGTGTTTGTTTGTGCATACCTGTCTGTTCTGTGTTGTGGGTAGAGTGGTGTGTGTGTGGGACAGAGTAAATATTCACACTTCTTTTTAATCTCTTAACTATCTCTACTAGTGTTTACGAAACATAATTGTTGACTCACAAGAATATTACCAGTTGACTAAAATCAAAGAAAAAAAACGAGAAGAATAGACTAGAATATATAATAGATATAATAGATAATATGTGTGTTCTCTTCAATTTATCTCTGGAGGGTTAGAGAATGAATTTGTGGTTTTCCTGGCATGGATTATTCCCAAATTGTCGATTCGGATTCGAACAGATGCGACACAATATTGTATGAAGAAGCAAGACCTCCATCTTGTGGTCAAACTAGGGAAAGGGTCCTAAAATAATAATTAATACAGAATTCATCAGTCTCTTTTGAAAAATATATTTCCAAAAAAGAGATGAAAGCCTTAAAATGAATACACAAATGTATATATCTATCACTGTATAAATACGGTGACAAATGTAATCGTTAAAGACAATCCCTATCGCGATATGAATCTTATACGGCATATTTGGAAAATACCTACGTTAAAATATAGCCCACAGCTGCTCATCTAAAGGCAAGTACAATGACCTGCTGGACTCAAGAAAATTAGTCAAATTCCTTTAAGACGCGGCAAGACACCTTTGAACAGATGATTTCTAAGGTTAACGAGTTAATAGGTGTAGGTCAGGCGGGACAATTAACACTGACATTTAAAAGGGCCTATTATTTAGAGAGTGGATATTTATTATTATTTACAGAGTAGGCATGTGGTGATATTTACACACGATAAACCAAATAACTCGTTAAGCCATGGCATCTGTCAATATGTCGACGGAACTAAATTCAATTAAATGCATTAATGTTTGATAGATGATTTGCCCAAAAATCTGCTAAAGTCGGTTCCAAGTGAATGTGGAATTTTTACTGCTTATTCCAATAGTTAGTTATTCTGTCACCACAAGATTTTAACGTCATCTTTCCATATTTCCATTGTCCTACCGTAAACACCAAAGGGCGCAAAGGGATCTCTGACTGCCGACCCTGACCCTTTTCAGATAGGTGCTTTTCTCCACACTTGTAGCCCACACACGGCCCCCTGTGGAATATAATAAGGCTATATTAGGCCTATAGTATAGCCTCTTGTTAAAAGAGTAGCCTACAATAGAGCTCAGAGCGAGATGCAATTTATTTTGAACAATATATGTTTTTATTTTGTTATTTCGGAGTAATCTCATAGGACGAATTCAAGGCACTACCCGTCTCCGTACACGTGCAAACGCGTTGGAAGAACAATGGGTTGCATTAGGACCCTGGGGCGACCGGGGACCCTGGTTCCCTCTCTCATTGATTTGACAGCTTATTATGGGACCTAATAAGTTTTGAAAGCTTTTTGGTGGCATAAACCTACTATAGTAGACCTACAATGTCTGTCAAACGAGGCGGGCCATCATTCCCAGCTTCTTCAATCACCCACTGCGTTTATTGACACCTCATTACGACAACCAAGAGGGAGGTTTTTTTTCTTCTTCTGTGGATATAAACGTCGTCTGAACTGCCTTGCCGCCTATGTTTCTTTAAATAGGTACGTTTGCACAAGGGGATGGTAAGATAAAAAGTTGTTGATGCTCTTGTCACCGGAAAAATTGTGGCTGAACTCGAGAAGAAACAGCATACACCGTTATACTACAACATTGTTGCGGTAGTCGCTTTTTTATCCGGATTTTGTGTGTTGTTTGGAAAACAGAAACATGTCCCAAAGCAGAATTATGGAATTTGAACATTTTGACGACAGGGACAAAAAACACCGGTCATCTAAGGCCAGCGCCTCCGGGTCCCACTCCAGTTTGAGGGATAACGGTCTGGTGCCCAGTCCGGCGCACAGCGCGCACTGTAGCTTCTACCGCGCGCGCACCCTCCAATCCCTCGCGTCGGAGAAGAAAGCCAAAAAAGTGCGTTTTTATCGCAATGGGGACAAGTACTTCAAGGGTCTGGTGTACGCCTTGTCCAACGACCGTTTTAGATCAATGGATGCCCTGCTTATTGAACTCACTCGGTCCCTGTCGGACAACGTGAACCTCCCCCACACTATAGTGCGCACACTATACGCCGCGGATGGAAGCAAGAAGATCTCGAGTCTAGATCAATTAGTAGAGGGTAAGGTTCACTGAAATACTGCGACAACTCACTGTTTTGTTTCCAATCATATAAAGGTCTGTTGCCTTCAAGGGTTTAACTAGGCTGCGTTGCGCAGAATATAACTTTTGCGCAACTCTTGCGCATTGAAGAATCGCTCGCGGAGGTTGCTGATTCGGGATGGAGCTGATATTAATGTCATCAATATAATGTTAATATACTATAATATGTTTATATAAATAACATATGTATTGTCTCATGACATGATATCACAATGAAAACAGGATCTTGTGATGATGCTTGCAGTTGCTATACAAATAACCTATTAGGTCCAATCGCAATAGCTTCATCTCGAATGAGCAACCTCCGCAAGCGAGATTTCAATGCGCAAGAGCACCGTTCGACCCCTCATAATGGGTTTAATCTGCGTTTGATTCATATTAGACTACCACTGGAGGGAATGTGGATTTTCTATTTAAAGTATTTGGATGACACCTAGAGCCTGCTTTGTAATGTATAGGCAGTCATGTAGTAGCCAAGTAGAACGAGACCTCATATTTCCGAACAAAGCATACTTTAAAAATCATTCAATTTCATTCAACAATCAATTTCGTCACTTGTTTTACTATTTTCATCTTACATCATAAGAAGCTAACCCTCTGCACCCCTGGGAGTCTGGTGGGAGATTTAGGTCAGTGGCTGGATGGCCGCGCCACGTCAATGCAGTCAACATAAGTTTTGCGGCAGTTTGTGCGATCTATAAGACAGTTGCTATTGCTTCTCTCATTCAGTATCCACTGACACAAAGACGGGGCTGCCTAATATACGAAGAGGGGGTATAGTTTTGCATGGTCCATGGCCTTTCAGGCTAAAATGTTGTGACTGGTGGTTTCACGCAATAACAAAGACAAGCAGACCGGATTGACTGGATTCTTGGACAAGCGTGGCTGTGTAGTTCCCCTTGCAGCCTCCATTGATTGAAGCCTGCTGGGGCATTTCCTCCATGCAAGCCCAATCAAGCGTCCTTCACATGGGGTCCATGCGGAGGCGTGCTGTCCCCCTGAACAGGTAACGGCTGTGCTTGTAGCACCGTGTAACCGCCGTGGCTTCACAACAATGGGCAGCCGGTCGGTCTTTGAAACTGCCTTTTGAAAAGCTGACCTCAGGTGCTCCCAGCTGAGAAACCCCCTCCCCTCACACCTGAGACCTTCCTGTGTCCCCATGGGGATAGGGCTGTCAACCCCCCCCCTCCACTCTATCAGACCACCATTTCACTAATCCTGTCATTGTCCCTGAATTGATGATGACCTGGTAACATTTAGTCACAGTTTGAAAGCATAAGGTCCTCCCAGCTGCGTCCCTGCTGGGTAATTAGCCTCTGGTTAATTGCTAGCTTCTTTAAGCCATGTGTCATGGGACACTTTGAAAAGTTAAATAGATCCTTGGTGAGTCAACAGAAAATGGCAAAAGAAAAAGGTATGAAAGTTTATATGGTGGAAGTACCATTCCAACATATAAACGTTGAATATTAACTTGTATCTGTGTGTGTGTTTGTCTGTGTCTGTGTGATTAGAGTTTGTCAGGGTGTGTGTGTTTGTGTATGTAAGGGTGTTTGTGTATGTGTGTGTGTGAGTGTATTTGTGCATGCATGGGTGCCTGCATGTGTGTGTGTGTGTGAGGGTTTGTCAGGGTGTGTGTATCTGTGTGTGTGTGTGTGTGTGTGTGTGTGTGTATGTGGGGGGGGGGGGGGGTATTAAGTAATGAAGATTATAGATTAAATAATCAAACATATTTTTAATATATTTAAT
>JAOPJO010000111.1:13035707-13048360 GCA_027123675.1 Molva macrophthalma
CACACACACACACACACACACACACACACACACACACACACACACACACACACACACACACACACACACACAGTTGAAAGACGGGGGTTAATACTCAATGAACAATCATCAGTTGAATCACGGTGTTATACATTCAGAAAGAAGGATATCAAACGTAAGAGAAGCTTATCAGTTATTTTTCATGATAAACTTAAATGTACAAATCTGATTATGGAGGAGACTAGAGGATAGAGATCAGGGTGTTTTCTGAGTGTGTCCGAGATCCTTTCCGATTCTCAAAATCTTAAGGCTGTCCAGTTTTGGTCGGTTGGTTGGTCGTTATGCACTTGTTCGACAAAATTCTCATTGGTCGGACAATCGCTGGTGTTACTTTCATAAGGAAAAAAGGGCTTCTTAATCCATTATTTTCGGGGGTGGGAGGGACATATGCAGACCGATGCATTATATCTTTGAGTGATAGGCTATATTGTGTTAGAAATAACATTAATTATGAACTAAAAATAATATTGAAGGCTCCATAGTTTCTGTTTTAATAATCATATGGTTTGAAAGACTATACGACTTATAAGACAGGAGGTCAAAACACCCCGGTTTTTATAACTTTGAACTTGTCCAACTTAAGGAACACTTACTGGACATTTACTCCGCTCCAAAATAATTGATACCAAATTAGTCATTGGTCTGGCAGCATTTGGTTAAAAAGGATGACAAAAAAGTATGTAAAGTGTAAAGTAAGTAAAAGTATGTAGGCATATCATCTAAAATCCTAAGGCATACGTTTTTGTTTTTTCATGTTGTCTGCAATTCTCTGTCAACGTTCGTGTTTAACGCTCGATAGGCTTGGAGTGTGAACATATCAGAATTGACACCTTAGCACGAATTGCAGCATCATCCATTGGGACCCATTATATTAAACACAGAACAAAACCTGAAACCCACTGACATTCTTCAAACAGCACTTACGTAATATTTAGACTAGCAGAGTAGAATGCACTGTGGTCAACCAATCAATTGGTCGCAGAGTTGGTCGAATTTCAGTAGGCCAATATTTTATTTGGTTGACTACAGCCCTACAAAATCTATTCTCAAAACACCCATTCAAAATCTGAATCAAGGTATAACTTTATAGCAGTAATAATTCATAAAAAACAGTATAATTGCAGAATCACAAACCACAACTCAAAACACAAACAAATCCATCCACCAGAACAATCTCTGGGAAGACCAGTGGTATTTGGATTGGACACTTCTGATTGGCTGCAGATTAGTCATGTACCCTAGAAGATGTCCAGTCAGGAATGTTATCGTTTGAACAGAGACCACGTCCAACCTGTGGTTTGATTATGGATGGTGTTTAGTTACTCTTTAATAAAACAGGCGTGTATGGCGATATGAGATAAGAAGAGCCTGCCTTTAAACAAAGCCAGGTCTGTAGCCTCAACTACAGACCTTCAGCATCAAACAATAACCCATAGCACGTAAGGCAGATTAAGCCAATATGTAAGCTTATCCACATACTCACGCAGGCAGAGATACTAGTTTCACTGAGCAGGCACCATCTAGTTCAAAACACTTGATTTAGCACTTCAATGACTGTTTACACATCGGCCCACACTCTATGATTCACAATTATAGTTTTTGTAAAGAGGATCCAAATACCAAAAAGTTGTGGTGGCAGTAAAAGATGTTCAGGGGTTAATTTGGTTGACCTTTGTGTAGAGCCCCAAGCAAGTGAAGTACCGCGATAATAGGACCACAAAATGTTTTGTTAGACCAGGTCTGGCTGTTAGGCTTCAGTTGCTTTATTTGATGGTGTTAAGGAACATTTCGCCCTAGCGATGGCTCATTATTACATGGGGCGGACGTCATGACTCCCTGTGGCCTTGGTGTATTTACTGACTGGACCAAACCATTTTGGCATCTCAGGGGGTGTTAACGTGCCTCTCAGTTAGTTTCATGTCTCTGGAGCTCATTTAGTTTCACCCAGTGACCTGGACCTCTCCTGCAGCGCAGCACACAGCACAGCTGACGAATCGTCTTGCACATCAGTGAAAGACGGCTTTCACCAGTGTGCACTGCCCCTTTAAAGCTGTCCCCTGTCCAAAGGTCTCCACAGCATGTAAGCAAGTTAAGAGCACAGGGAAATGAATTGTTTTACCCCCAATTAGGTTCCTTCTATTTGACCACGGCAAGGAACACTATGAGAGCCAGTCCATGCACAGACATAAAGGGTTCTGTGTGGTTCTGCACGTCGCTTAAAAAATAAAATCTGTATTTGTATCCACCTAGTTAGAGCCAAACTCCATTTTTCTAGCTTGACTGAGCAATCCCTCTGGGCCAACGTTGTTCTGGCAGGCAAATGTTCATTGAGCCGCACCCAGGAGGATTAATTCAGACCAATTTGTAGACAGAAACAGTAGGAGTTAGGCCTGCTTCAGACTACACAGGGTAATGGTGTTCGATCCATCACACTCAATTGTCATTGAACAATGCAAGAGATTTGCCTTTTGTAAATGGAAGGGAAGCCAGAGACAGGAGGTTCTAAGGAACACGTTCCAAGATTGGGACAAAAGAAGCAAGAGATCAGATTTAAAACAACAGTGTTGAACTTAATCCAGCGTATATTTGATTTGATTCTAAAAGGACAATAAATGGGCAACCTTCATTGCCCATTTATTTTGTTATTGTGGTCTACAGCATGAGGCTTTTATTTTTTATTATCATATATCATATATCATATATTATCATATATTTTTTTATTATCATTGATGTCTAATATAGGGCTTTTACATTGTCAGTTAGGTCTTATATCAAGCTGTTATTTACATATTCCAGTTTAAAGTAGAGTTCTAATATCAAGCTTTATTTTGTTATGTCATGTTTTGTCAGCTTTTCAATTGAGGCACTTGCTAGACAATTCTCTCCTCCCCTGAAGCGAGTGTTTTGGTGGAATTCTGTTATTTAACAATAATAACTGACTCCAGCAGATTGATAAAAAGATTGGCAAAACATAAATAGAGCAGCAAAGAGCGAAAGAACAATAACTCAAATCACACCATCAAAACCATGCAACTGAAAAACTATTGTGGGTTAGACTGGACAGAATCCATTATTGCCTTACCTTTGAAAGTATACTTTCGGAAGTAGGTCTTGCCTTTCACATGCTTGGTCATAATGTACACAAGCATACCATTATACCAATGTCTTGATTCAGCTATAATTGCCACAGAAACCGCGCCTTCAAAAAATGCTTGGTAGAAAGGCACTACACAAGCGACCAATCCCAGTGTATTAATGCTACAGTTTTTGTCAAAACCTTTGGTTGCCGTTGAGAAAAGGCAGGTCTTCCCTTACCTGCGATCATGCTGTCGGTGGAGGCCACTCGCTGCAGCACCAGCTGGATGAGGGCCATGTCCGTGCAGGCCTGGAGGTTACGGATGCTCTTCTTCAGGATGGCCGTGAAGATGCTCCATACCTCGGCCTGGCAGGTGGGCTCACACTGGTCCAGGAGCTCCACCATGCACACGATGCTCTCACACTCCTGGATGATGAAGTTCATCTCCAGGTCAAACTGCCCGCCAACCAGCTGCAGGTGGGTGGGGAGAGAGAGTGGAGGAGTTGGGGTGGGGTAAGGGCATAGTGGGGAGAAAGGAGTATGGGTGATGTTGGTGGTTGGGTAATGGCATGGGGGAGGGTGGGGGGTGTAGAAGATAGAATAGGAAGAAATAGGTAAATAACGACTTATTGCAATAAACGTACACAATCATACAACAGACTGCAAAAGGAAATGTATCAGGGCTTAATCATGAAAGTAGATTAAGTGACAGGGTGCAAGGAAAGGTCAAATAGAGGTCACCCTGTGTGCTCTTTTCTATTAAAGCGTGTGTACATATTTTAAATTCAAAAATGTATATTAAATGATAATATTTACCAGTAATCTTTACCGAGAAATGTATCAAAGAGATGGGAAGGGTGAAAAAGGTGTTCTATCGCAGATATATAATGTCTATTTTGTCTGGGAATAATTTAAATGAGCAATACATTTCATATTTGTCATTGCTTACTAGCCATGGAGACAGTTATATTATGAACCTTGCACAAAATAAGGAGATAAAGGAAATAACAATTGTGTTGTCAACATCATCAAAAGATTATGACTGGCTGAAAATAAATAACTATTTAATTCAGAGACACTATCTGATAGAAACTGTCCCATTAAAATGAGTGAGAGCAGATTAACTGTATATTTGTGCAAAAGTGAAAACGAATTCTATATCGGCGTGTGCCGTTAAAGGGGTGGTCCATCCCAGATACGAAACTCCACCATTAGCCCTACATCCCATCAAACAAAACAGTGACCTTCTTTGGAAAATAAAGAGCAGACTGAAATATATGGGGTCAAACGTTTGCACTTCGCTGCCATCGGTAACAACAGAAATATCCACTCCAACCTTCTGGCTAATAATACAAGACATCATCTATGTAGCCGTTAGAAAAGGTCAGTGCCACGGGGTACGAAACGCCATCGACTGGCCAACTAACTTCATCATGAGCTCTGCCTTTTCCTCCCCACATGCTCTGCCTTCCCCAGCCAGCCAGGCAGTCAGAGGAACATCGGCCAAGCGGGCTGATGTATGAACGCGGGGAGGCGGAAGGCTGGCTGATGGCGGTGGGCGCTGATTGTGACAGGGCGTTAACTGATTTATTGGCCTGATGTGGAGGCCCCACCCATCTCCATCCATCAGAGTCAGCTGACAGCGAGCAGATAGAGTACACGGAGGATGACGGAAGACGAAGCATCAGAACGGGCAGTGACTTGACGTGATAAGAGAGATTGATAGATAGATAGATGGATAGATAGATCGCAGGTTAGGATCTGAGGGGGGTTTGTTTCTGTAGAGGGCTTAATCATGCGCAATAGTCTGTTTATGTGTCTTGAATCTCCTGAAGTTATAGCACCCTTTTTTCTTCTTTCTTTTTTTTTTTTTTTTACACATTGCAACCGGCATTTAAATAGGCCTGATGAAAAAGTGTGATGATGTTGTTAATATTCTGGATGAAAATGTGAGACTCTTTATGGGAAAAGGTCAGCTGGGAAAATGGTAGCAATCACACTTCAATGTTAACGTGCTAGCAGTATGTATTTGTATTACATTCAATAATATATCAGGAGGGAATATCTGCTGCCTTGTGTTTTTCCACTGTTTAATCAAACTCATATCTTGACTGGGGAGGCTTCCACACACTAGCTATGGAAAGAATCAGTAACTACTTCAATTTTCAAGGAGTTCTTAAAATTCAGACAGGTCATGACTTCATCAAACAAGCCATTTCCCCTTCTTAACCACCCTATAAATCATTCTCAAGAGTATATTGATGGATCTGCTGTTTCTTTCATCGAGTTTCTCAATTCCTCTTTTAGATTGATTTCACTTCATCATGACTGAGCTCATGGTTTAGCCCTACTGTTTTTTTGGGAAAACACTAATAAAAAGTCAAGTAATGTCAAAGTGTGGAGGCTCAACCCATAAAGCTTCAGCGGGGCTAACTGGACAGAAGCCAATAAGGCTTCAAATAAATAGGTTGCAGACTCTGACCCACAGACAGATCAAATAAAGTAAGCTCTTGGTCAGACCAAAAACTATATAATGATTGACCTTTATTGGCTGAGCTTAAGAGCCCTCTTAATGTATACCGAAATGTCCCTAGCAAATTGCTCAAAAATGAAATTATTAATTATATTTCTAAAAGTTTATGGGATTAACTGCAGACCCTGCAGGTCTGTATAACCAAACAGATGAAAAGTAAAAATGCTAGTCTTACAAACGTGTTTTAAAAGCAGGCTTCAAATTTGCAACCTCAGGTCTTCAGGGATGGAGGGAACCTAAAGGCTACAAGTACAGCCGCCTTTGGCCTCAAGCCTTCTTCGACTTGATGAAATAAGTTGTGTCAGAGAGTTCTTTGTAATGTTATGTACAAGGGTCACCGCGACTTCTATGTAGCCATCCCCAGGACACCCTCCACCATCCCTTAAAAGTCAAACATAATCGACTCTAAAAACAACTATCCATTATGCCCTTGTCCTTGTTTTAACATCCACCTCCAATAAGGAGAAGGCAGACAACCCCATGATTTTACACAGAAGTGTCAAATCTGTCACAAGACAATCTCTGTAGCCAGGCTTGCGCTAACATTTACCCTCTTAAGCCAAAGTCTCTGCAGCATCTAGACACCAGATCCCAGGCTTGGTAACCCTCCCTGGCTGCTCACCCCCAGAGGCCTGTCTGAATTAATCATGGCAGAGCAACCATGCAGCCACAAAACAACCGTCTTATAGTCCCAAACTGCAACAACACCATGGCTGAATAGGAAGGTGGAGGAGGAGGAGGATGGAAAGCTGGGAAGCCAAACCCACATTTTCCTACTATTGCCAGAACTAAACCAGGAAGGATACTAGCTTGCTCTACTGCCAAGCGATTCAAGACATGTTTTTTTTTTCAGGATTCACTTGCAGGTTGTGCATTATGTATGCATGTATCTGCAGCTTATCACAAGCTATGTTTGTGTAGCTAGCTACATGCCTTGTCTATGCTTAGTAGCTCTATTGAGGTTACCTGGACTTAAAGAAATTGCAATCATTTAAATTGCCATACCTACAGACTGCAAAGTATTTAGCTATGAGGAGCATAAAGTTAAAACTTTATAACTGTCAGTAATCTATCAATAGTGTGTCAGTTGGGTATTAAGTAAAGGTGTAGGGTTGCCACATCTTGCAAGAAAAAGAAGCAACATAAGCTCAACAATCAATCCATCAGCTGTGATCAGCTCAATGTACAGAGGCAGTGTTGGTTCCCAATATGTGGCAATATAGAAGGGCAGCACATTATCAAATATATTACATTGTGTGCCAGTGTGCGAATCTCAAACTAAAATGTTTACCAAACCCCCCCCAGAAGCATTACACAGTAGACATATGGTGCTCACATGAATGCATGTTGACCATATTACTATATAACTATAGGCAACATGCAGCCAATTTACTGACTACAATGTTGGAAACCAGACATTAATGGCATACGAAAAAAAACTAAGGCACAAGCAAATTGCGAGACACATAAGTAAAGCAAAAAAATTTTAAAACATGCAAGACCAGGGCTATAATTACATAACTTCTCCAGGGTCATCACATATCCCCCACCCCCTAGAGTGCTTCTGCTTCATCTCCCTTGTCCCCCGGCCCAGCAGTGTTTGATGGAGACCGTGATGAGGACATCTCAGCTGTGACCTAGACCTTGGAGCCTGTAGGGCGTCAGCTGCTTAGCGGTCTGACACACTCGCTTAGCATCGGAAATTTTGCTTACTACAACTTTGGTACAGCAACTCCCTGAACAATGAGCATGATAAGCTGTTTAGGTCTGCATTTCTGTTCAGGCCCGTGTCAAATCATGGTTAAAAGGGTAGGCCTAATATTTTGTTCACCGTTCAGTCAATTACGCAGCACTTAAAACTATGCAGATACCTAATACCCCTTAAAGTTCAGTTACATTTAGGTTACATACAGTAACAGAATTCAGATACATGTCATTAAGGAGCAGGTAGGATTTAACAATCTAGCTCAATAACACCTAGGCTACGCACATTGTGGGACAAACCCAGTACATTTAGGCTGAGGGTAAACCTAGCCACTATCCTGGCCCTGTGAAGGAACTCCTATGACAAACTAATGTAAAATAAACAAAAAAAGCCTAACTCTAACCAAGTTTCTTGGTGTGCACATCTGTCCGGTGACCCGAGCTGGGGCCAGATCAATAAATGATCAATAAATGGATCAATAAATGGCAGAGAAATGCCCTCAGAAACATGCGTATTCGGGTTTCCCCACAGAATTACACATGCATAAAAACAAAACTGTGAGGTGAGCGTATGCGTGTATCTACGCACCGTAGACACCACGCGACACCATGGGCGAAAAGGCAGAGAGAGACAGTGCATGTAGAAAGGCCTTATGACAAAGGCACTCTTGAGTAGACAGACAATGGGAATAACCGACAGGTCGGCGATATGCCAGTTCACCCCTAGCTGTCTGATGCCCGGGGTTTGGGATGGCATTATCGCCTGACTTTGTGCTGCATTCGTTTCCAGTACACTGCATCAGAACAAGCAAACATTAAAATGCAATTTGCAGTGGACACCAGTTTTCCAAATGTAATCAGCATGGTTTACTTTTTGCCACGTTTTCGCAAGTAATTATGGGCGTTCCTAAAACCATGTTTGGTCAGTTATGGGAGATGAAGGGGATGATATCGACTCTAACCTCGTTCTCAACACCAACTCTGCAGCCAAGAAGGCACAAACATTTCCTGCGCAGACGGAACAGAGCCAGTCTACCACCTTCTACAGATGCACTGTGGACAGTGTCCTGGCTGACATCTTTCAGAGGCATTGTGCAGGAACCCTTCCATCCGTCACACAGACTGTTTGCCACTCTGCCTTCAGGCAGAAGGTTTGGCAGCATCAGAACCAGCTCTGCTAGGTTCTGCAACAGCTGCTTCCCACAAGATGTCAGACTTCTAAACACCGTCCCTGCTGCCATCCACTACTTGAGCACCCTAACCCCAGAACATTATCTATTTTATACCTATAACTTTGAACAGCAGCAGTCACACCATGCCATAGACTTGCCTTTGTAGTTGTTTGATGTCTTTTTTGTAATTGTAAAAATATTCTGTATGTGTCGTGCTTTGTGACAATTGTACTTTTAGCCCCTTACTCCGTGAGAAACTACATTTTGTTAAGACGTATATGGATGAATGGATGGATGAATAAACTTGACAGACTTATTTGCCGATCCTCATATACATTCTACAAGTAACCTGTGTTTAACTATGATAAGCATGGAGAGTTTTGTAGAGGTGATGGGGGAGGAGGTGCTACTTGTAGAGGATATGCTAATTGTAGACGGCATAGGTGGAGGAGGCGCGTAGAAGACATGGGGGAGGAGGTGTTGCTCATAGAATCGTATGAAGGAAGATCTGTTGCTTGTAGGGGTATGGGGTGCAGCTAATGGAGCGGGTAAGCATGTGTTGCTTGTTGATGCTATAGCATCAACAAGGGGGGGTCTGTTGTAGAGTGAATGGGGGAGGAGTTGTTGTTTATACAGGGCGAGGGTTAATAATAAGTGAATAAGTTAGACTAAGAAATAACAATAGGTATCCACAGATACTCTAAACATTTCAAGCTCCCACATTGTTTTACCGTTTGACCAAGATTGATGTTATTACTGTTAACCTAGTATGCTAATTCTATAATACTAGAGACGTAGGCTTCACAAGGCTTTTCTGGGGGGCTGCCCTTCATAACAAACGTCCAAGCACAGGGTCAGCTACAGAAGCTGGTACAGAGATGGTAACAATTTATATCTTAATTATCTGCCAAAAGGGACAAGGACACTGCAGCCCGGAAATATTTCCATCCTGCAATACGATCACTTCATTATGAGATAGTTGCTGGACTATTACAAAATATCCCATCACAATGGTTTCAGCTGTCTACACCTAAGCCCCACGACACTACTTTGAAATGTGTAACTTGCAGAGAATGAGAATTGCTCCGAGATGGAGAAAGATATTTATAAAAGGGAAAGATATATTGGCAAAAAAAGGGATAACGAATAGATGCAGAACAGATGTCCCAAATTAACCCCCCAGTGGTCTATAGAGGTCAGGACCCTCTTTGATTCCTCACCTATGATCCAACTCCCTTGTATTATTAATAGCCTTGGTCAGACAGAGAAACAACTTAGCAAATTAGCAACAAGCCTTCAACAAAACCCTCCCTGTGTTCGATCTCCCCTGTCTGTAGTCTTCCTGTAGGTTTCCTTGAGCAAGATGCCCATCTCCTACCTGCTACTTAATGACACTTATCTGAACTCATTGTTGCTTTGGATAAAATAACTAAATGGTATATAACACGGTATAAAAATGTGTATATAGATGGAAACATAGTCTCATTCTTTGTTGAAACTCCACAAAATGTATACTGAATGTCACTAGCAAATTTCATGTTGAATCAATGTTCAATGTTCCATTCAAATCATTAGTGCCATAGACTCCTTGAAAGGGAGTATACTCAATATAATTATTCAGAATGAATTTTGAGTGCGTATCTGTGGAAGAAGAAGGAAAAGGAAAGTAAAAGAAAGGCGTGGTTGGGGAAATGAACCAATCAGATAGCGGAGTCAAGAGTTTAGGAGCATATCCTAGTTTTCTGGGAACTCTCATTCTGTGCACTGCTTCTTGAATAAAACATGCATCATTAACTGTTTGATATGAGGGAATGGACATTTCCCTGATTTGTTTTGGAAATCTTTACGTATCCAAGATCAGCAAAATCCATGCTTACAATAAATGTCCTCTCTGTGACTAAAAGGACATGTTGAGACAATTCACTTGGGGGTGGGGGGGGGAGAGAAGTGTAAAAAGGCAGTGTGATCTTGAAACAGAACAGGAAAGCAAACATTGTTTGTTTTTCCACACAGAAAACCCTCCGAGCGGGTTTGTGCACAACACATTAGTGCGCGTTGATGAGCAGTTGAGATAGGAAAGGAAGGCTTTCGGCTAAAAATAGCAGTTGGGTCAGAGAAGTGATCCATTGTTCAGAAGACTTGCTGCTGAGTGGGAAAGAACAGATCTTGAACACACACACACACATCCACAAACACACACACGTTTGCTATTTTGACACACCAATGCACTAGTTCTGAAACCTCTTGGTGACCTGGTTCATTTGATTTGTCTGGCTGGTTAAGCGAAGCACACCATTTTGGAACACCTCCCTTGGCATTTCCAGTGGTCAGTGGAGAGTGGCAAACAGGAAAGGCGGAACCAGACAAGAATGACAAAAGGTCACATTGGAATAGTCATGACATGGGCACCTTGTCTTGATGGGAGGGGCATTGTTATGCACATCACTAGAATCATGATTCTCTATGCTTAACCAAACACTGAACAGGTCCGGAAGCATTATACTGTATGGATGCATCGTCATCCGGGATCTAGGGTTTGTCGATTGGGCTATTGTCGCTCAATTATTTGAGCTATCTGTGCCCCCTCTCACATTCTTCACTGTTTATAACACAGTAGCTAAGAATCCCCAACCCCCACCCGATCTATTCCCTTGTGGTGAAGTCTCTCACTTGACCATCTGTAACAGGAGTCCCCCAAAACTACAAACAGCGGCCACTCATTTTCTTCAATCTAAATGTTCACTGGCTCGGATACAGTGAATTGATGGACATGGTAGACATTTAGGTCTGTCTGTCTGTACAGATGACTGAATCATTGACAGAGACATTTACAATGGTTTGGGGGGTTTTGTTTTGTTTTTTAACATTACAAAACTGGATAACGTTAATATACTGAGGATACACAGAGAAAAATATTATATTGTTTATTTATCATTTTACCTCTGCATATGGACCACCTTGTTCTGTGGGTTGAGGCATCCCATCTCGTTTAGATCCTACAGGGGGTCTTGATCAGGTGAATGATTGTACCATAGGGGTCAGTTCTTTGCCCTATCCTCTTTTCAATGTACAAATCCTCCTCACTCATCATTGAGGTGCATGGCTTTTCCTACCACTGCTATGTCAATGATACTCCTTTCTCAATATATTTGATGTGCCTTTTCGGACATCTTTGTCTGAAACATCTCATCACCTAGAATATCAGTGCCTCCAAAACAGTATATTTTCACTATTGTGTAGGAGTACCTTCCAAGTCCGCTAGAAATATTAGGGTCATGATTGACAATCAGCTATTGTTTTCTGGCCATGTTGCACCTGTCTTCCAATCTCCCAAATTAACTCTGTAAAACATCTGGAAGATGTGGTGGTTCCTCTCAGAGAACTTGCACACTGGTACAGCACAAGGCTCAGCTCATTACCCAGGTCGTTGCTGTCTCTCAGCTGGATTTCTGCAAAGCCTTACTGGCTGGGACTGGTTTCCAACCAAAACCCCACGCATCGCTCTTCAAAACCTATGTCTCACAACCCACCTACTGCAGTCCAAACCAAACAGCTATTATTTACTCTGATCTGGTTGTTTTCTGGAAACTTGCCGACACAGCAATTTGTTATTGTAGTTGGCCCAACATGCTTCCATGGTTCTATGCCTCACAATGATGTCACTTTGGATAAAAGGTTTTTAAAGCTTTATAATTGAGTAGTACGATGCAAATACAACAATTTGTATGAATGATTTGGTAATGTATATGGCTGAAAGTCATGAAATATTAAGAATAGAATATAGCTATATATTGCAACTTTAAATAGTCATCCTTTCCCATTACACTTTATAATATAGTCTTATATATTTGCAATGCATTTCACGTTGTGGCATTCATTTCTGAGTCATTCCTAATATTTCAAGCATATCCTCCCCATCATCCCTATGGACTAGGCCATTGTGCCAGATGTTGAATGGACCAAAATTGCAGAGAGTAGAAAAATAGGTCAAGGGTAAGGAAATATCAATCACTGGATTCCATTAGGGCTTGGCCATTAACAGCACTATATTAGACTAATCACACACACACACACACACACACACACACACACACACACACACACACACACACACACACACACACACACA
>JAOPJO010000111.1:13048460-13068614 GCA_027123675.1 Molva macrophthalma
CACACACACACACACACACCTACACACACACACACACACACACACACACACACACACACACACCTCAGCCAAAACCAGCTGATTGGATCCAATTCAAATATGTCCAGCATATCAGATGAGCACTTATTGAAATAAATTGCTGGGTAATGCCATCACTTCCTTTAAAGTTAAGGTGCCCTGCATTTGAATTGCATGAAATCTTGCCTAATAGAGAGATACATGTACCCTTCCTTTGGATATGTACCATTCCGTCATATAAGGACAATCTCTTCAGTGGTTTCCCAAGTATGTTAAAATATCAGATTGTATTCCACATCTTTCATTGTCGGGGGCATTCAAGGTGAAAGTTGTGCATTAAAAAGAGGCCCCTGTATTTTTAAGTGTAAACTGTAGCATTTTGCATGGGACAGAGAGTGCCATAAATCAAAGCACAGTACAAAGGCCTACTGCATATATAGATAGACCATACCAAGCAGTACATATTAGCAGTCTCAGCAACACCAAAGTCTCATCAGCAGAAACAATGGCCTTAGCTCACCCTCCCAACATCCAGCCTACGGTGGGGAGAGAGTAGGGGTTAACATGTTATACTGTGGGCGGCAGGTGATGCAGTAAGGTCGCAGATCGGTTGCAGACATGATTCAATTACTCCATCCTCTTGTGAGACATGGTGTGCACTTAATAACTGGTCATAAGGAAATTCATTACAAGCACAAGGAAATTCATTTCCACTTCATTATTCATTTGGAGCACTTGTCCATGATGTACAAATATAGAGAGACACCAAATCATCCCCCATTTGTTTTCCCTCATGACATTAATAAACTAAGTTACATAAAACATGTTGGATATTGTAGCTAGGACATCATGACGTAATCCAATTAAAAAAACAACAAGCCGTTGGGACTCACACTCAAGTAGGCATTGGCGCAATTAGCGTGACTATCTATAGCATCGCATACGGCATATTCACAAAGCCATTTTATCTTCACATTTCTTCACAATGGATTTCTATCAGCGGGTAGCGGCTTCCCTCAAGCAAGTGATTGCAGATTGACGCTACCAAGCCGAATCCCGACTGGAAATCTTGGCCAGAAATAAGAACATTAGGACTGCTGACCTTAGGGGGTTCTAAGAGATGGTGAAAGTTAAGAAGTTTTGCGCAAGTATTCTCGTCGGTGGCTTGCATTATATTAGATATGAGGCTCTACTATGGCAGTGAATATTCAGTCTCTCACTAAACGATTTGAGATTCTTAAATTCTCCTTGATAAACAAACTACAACAGAAAACAACATTTTTTCTTTCTAATTCATTGCACACAGAAAAACATTCTTATTGAGCAAATACTATGCTATGATGACTCGTGCAGGTGTACAGGTTGGGCAGTACAACATGATGATGATATTCCAAATAAAGTAATGCTTACTGTTTTAATGACCGGTGTGGTGATAAGGCTGTCATTTGATAAACAGGTATTTTGGGTGCTGTGCTAGAACATCCTAAGGGCAAGTGCACAGAGCCGAAACAAGAGACGCCTCTCACCATGTGCCGTCAGCGGTTAGCCTTTCAATTATAAATACAGTGTTTGTTGGAAATATCATCTTGAAACCTTCAAAATGTTGCACCCATATGTAGCCTACATAATGAGGGCAGGCCAGCATAAAGGAGCCGTGGTGAGCCTGATACACGGTCCACCAGGTGGCTGAGGCCAACAGGGGGCCTAACAGTGCCTGGTGGGCTTTGGTCAGGTTCCTCTCACTACTACACACCTTGTTGTATTGTATTGGAGTTTTCCAGCTTAGGGAATCTAAGGGTGCTTTCCTGCTTGCTCCAGGAGTTGCATCTGATTATTGATATAGAAATGTCGTTTTTTAGGCCTAGTATGAATACTTTTTAGTGCAATGCACTTATTATGTCGGCCTTTGTATTGCAAGTCATTCAAAATGAACCATACTACCACAGTCTATTTCATATGCCAAGTTTTTGTTGTTTTCCTCCCACACTGCTGTTTAATTTATTTCAACTTTCACCTCTCAAATCTGGTAATTTTCTAAAGAACACTGTATTTAAAAATAAATAACATTGTATAACATTATTCTCACAAATAGGAAAGCAACATCATTGAGAAAACAAAGTAATGAGGATAACTGGTAAGATTGGATGGATATGGTCACAGAGGTGACCAAAAGATTGAATAACCACAATAAACATTTCTACTTATACCACGATAGGTCTAAACAACATGAAATGAAACATGAAATGCCGAGATTTCTTTGTACTCTAGTCTATAATAAAACTCTAAATGTGTTGACCCCATCTGATGAGCTGTTGGCTAAATAAATAAAAGGCACATCAGAGCAGGAATCACAATAGAACCTGTTTAAGCCCATTATCATACAATGAACTATTGTCATAAAAAAAACATGGTGATCATTTTGTCTAACCCTAACCCTGGTTATAAAACACGACTGCACTAACCACTCGCCAGAGTGATAACCATTTCCCACTTCCCAAATTCTACTGGTTATTGGTTTGGTGTGATGCTCAGATCTGTATTCTTGATCATTGCTTCATCTTCAACCTATGTGCATTTAACCGTCAATTCAGCTGCAACGTATCTTCCTTAAATGCAAACATCCTTAATAATACATTTAATATAGATACTATGGAATTGAATCAAGACAGGACATTGAATGTTTTCCAATGAGAACACTGTGGTCATTCTGAGAAAAACTTAAACCAACACAGAGAAAGGCAAACAAATAGAGCATTATTATTACTTAGCCCACTGACCTACAAGTGACCGAGCAGTGACTGTACCACTGGTGGCCATACATGACCAACTAGGACAACACTGAAACACTGTCTTATTTGTATTGTGTGGAAATACTGTTACTCCAAATGAAGGCTTGGAACACCATTCAGCCATTGTTTTTGGTTTGAGTTTTAAAGAGCATGTCAGGCTTAATGTCAAACTACCGTCTGCAATGACACAATGTCTTAATAGACAAGCCAAAGTCATATAGCATAGAAAACCCAGGAAATGCTGAACCAATTGGGCATGGTTGTATTGGACCAACATCGGATCCCATGGGATCACAGAATCAGAGACAGTTTGCAGTTGCCACGTCCAACGTTGTCACAGTTATACACAGAAAGACAACCACGTCGCATTAATACCAAATAAAAGTAGGTCCTATTCCTTGAAGCTAAAAATACACCTTTACAACATGAATTATTAGGGTTTTATCTGACAAATCTTTGCACACATCAATTTTGCCCTGCTCTAAGACTATTTTAGGAACCTTAAAAAACATACTTGTCCATGAAATACAAAATTGGGAATGACGTGGCTTACAAAATCCTATCAAACAAACGGCACATACTACCAAATATTAATTATATAATTGAATATAGCCATAACATAATGGAAATCTGGTTTATATATTCCAGCATTTTTTGCCTATTTGCCTCCTGAGAATCTTACGTCACACAGGCAACAATACACACACACACAGGGTTTGTTTTGAAGTGGCCTACATAAACAACATCGTGTGAGGGTGTATACTACATACACCACACTTGGTTTCCAGAGAAACAACCCCAGGAAGATGGCTGCCTACTGACTGACCTTGCATCAGGACAGAATCCATGTAGCATTCCACAGTCTCAAACCACCCATCTCCTGTGTCACCTCACTGCACCTAGCCATCTGCGACGGGCAAAGGCCTGCTGCAGTCCACACCACATAACATTGAGTAAAAAGGCCTATGAACTGTAAGTGAATGGGTTACACATTCATTATTCAGTGACGACCCCTTAGACTGGAGATTGCTTACGAAATGTTAACAGCGAGCTGTGCGAGACTTTTTGCTTTACTTGTTTACAAAGTAGGCCAACTGCTAACATACAAACAGTAGGCTACATGTCAAAGAACAGACTTTTGCATTTTACTTTTTTTGAGAAGAGTTCAATGAGAAAACGCTGGTGTATGAATTTAAGTGCCATGAATTCTGGCAAGTTACTACCATGGAAACGGTTTCTTGTGATAAGACTAGCCACGGGATAAAAGGTGTAAAAAGTGTAGTTCAGTCTAAAATTAACGATTCCATCGGATTCCCCCTGTATCATGACTGAAATAACTTTACTTCTTCTCTATTGGTAGCCGGTACTCATGTTTAAAGTCTCCCCCATAACCTTTGTCCATTGGTTTACACTACGACAGTGAGAGAGAAGGGTTTGTTTTTACACATCCATTATTGGGTAGAATTGTATTACCGCTTTCTTGTAGGATACATTGGGAGTGGACAGGGCAGGTTTGGGGTTAAGGCTTGTTTGTTTGTTTTTTATCTTTGCGACAAGACCATTAAGCTCCCGTGGGGCCGGGTGTCTCTGTGACAGCCATTTCCACAGAGTCCAAGTGGAGAATGAGCCTCCCTCCCTGTGGATTCCATTGTGCCATGACTAAAGTGACGAGGCAGTTTTGCAGGTTGCACCTCCACTCCCTCCTCCCACCTTAACGGTTGAACTATCGTTGCAGGCAAGGTGTACTTCCTTGTTACTTTCATTCATTCACCAGCCACTGCGCAATAATACATAGACATGGTAGTAGGCCTAAAACACGCCAATCAGTGTATGTCAGTGTGTCAAACACATACTTCACGTACTTCAACAAAAACTATCGACAATGAGTTAAAAAACAACTTCTTTTTTTTTACAATTCCATGTTTAATAAATACAGTTTAGGTTAACGTGATGCCATTGCCAATCTTATGCTTTATAATTCACATTTAATAAAATAGTTTCAGAGCAGTCTTGACAGGCCATCATCGTTAAAGAATAGCGTGGTGGTGGACATATGCAAGTGTGTGAGGTGTGCAGGGCCTATTCTGAGCTCGTATAATCAGCTTACCAGGTTGAAGACGGTCTCTACAATGTCTCGGTTGGAAACTTCGCCAACTTCCACCAGGCCAGCAAGTACAGCAAATTTCATCCGTATTCCCCTGATGGGGATCCCAGGGTTAAGCGCCACTGCGTTGGATGTTTCCCCATTTCCATCACTTGTCTGCGAAACACTCAATGTCTCTTCACTAGCCATTGCTCAGGGAAGGCAGTAGGTTCACAGGTAAAACACCTGTTCACTTACAATGGACGGACGGGGGGTGCAAAGGATATCGGCGGAGAAATATACTTATCTATTAGTCTTCCGGATGAGCCACTGACAGTGTACAGACAAACTAATATTATCTTCCCTCTCCATCCAAAACACTTTAACAAGAGGTACAAGGAATATAGATGAAAGACCGAGGAGGATATGTGGCTACGACAATAGTATGTGGTAGTTGTATGTCAACTCCTCTGCCTCGTCCGAAACTTGATACGAGGATGAAGTGATGCAGTTAAAACGCCGTAAGAAAATTGTCGGTGCTGGAGGAAATGATAACAAGAGTAAAAGGAGTATAGTATCCCATACTTTTACCTCCCTGTCAAGGTATAAACGACCCGGGCAAGCGGCTTTAATGTCCAGGGTACTAGCGTACAGGAGCGTAACTTGCTATTGTCACTGGCTCTCCACACTTGACAGGTAGCGAACTGCCAAGAGTAAAAAAAAACTCCGAAACGGGGTCAAGTCCGTCCACAGCTCCGGTCGGAATAGACAAAGGACATAGGTCCAGTCGTTGTCCCTTTAGGAACTCCTCGACTTAATTCAATGTCGGTGTTAACCTAGTCCCAACGCCTGCTCTTCCTGATTTAGCCTGCACCGTAGCTTCAGCTCGTCCCCGCCATGACAGCATACTCCTTCAACGGGTTGAGCATGCGCAGTCGGAGTTGGGTCAGTAGAATGGCTCAGGTGTGGAGCACAGGTGCTCTCCTCCTCCTCTCGCAAAAACACTTTGCTGTCGTCTGGAACTGTTCACTTACAAATAATAAAAGGGCGTCTAGTCACAAACTAGTGTGATAGGGAAACGTGTATTGCAAAATAGAAACATCTGAATGAGAGTGAAGAAAACGGCATACGGTTCTTAATTTACAACGGTAATATTTTACATTTTACGGATGCTATAGATGCAATGTCCCGGCAATAGCCCTTAACTATAGTTTATTGCAGGCCATATTCTTTAAAGCAATATGTTCAATACAATACAGCCCCATTACTATGCATATACTAGCCCTGGAATTAAAATAATGAAACAATGATAACTCGACATTTCAAATATGTATAACTAACTGAGGATCTACGTCAATCATCTGAATTATCATGCATCTCCTCCACAATGACACTGAAATTAAATGAAACAATATTTATTGAAACTTTATTTATTTCTTTGCATTGACTTTAATTCCCTGCCTTTATGTCCCTTATCTGTATTCTGAAAGGGGATGTAATAGTCCTATCTCAGTGGGATACCTCCGCTGCGATATGGCCACAAGAACAGTATCTCTATGGGAGCGACGCTGAGCACGTCTGAAAGATCATTATGATACCTAATTTCAATTAAAATGTATGTCTCTTAGCAAATACTGTTCCCAACACACATTGTGTTGTTATGGAATTTTTCAAAGTTTGAGGATGAACAGCGGATATGTTGAGAAAATGTGTGTTTCATAGGCCTACAACCTGCCAAGATATATTCCATTTGTTACAGTTTAGATTGATATGACAGAAGGTCGCACCCAAACATACCTGAAAATCAGGTCCTTCCAGTTTAAAGAACACAGTTTCAGGTTTAGAACGATTAACATTACTAATGAGTTACTACTAGGCCTATAAATAATTGGTTATGTTCATCATTTGTATGATATACATTTTTATATCTTCAGTATGTTAAAGGACGTTTTAGATATAGTTTGACGAAATGCATTGTGTAGGTTTGTTTAATTTTTTTCACTTTGCACTTGTTACATGGCATTTTACATGCCATATCAATAAGATATGCAGGATATCTCTAATTACATTATACTTATTATTTACTAAATGTTTCAATGTTTCAGTCTAGCAAGATTTAAAAGCATTTCCCGGTGTTACCGGTAGAGGACGCCAATATGTTTTGTAGTGGCATTTCACTCGCGAGATAAAGCAAATCCCGTGACTAGAATCTCTTTATTTCTCGCGGTAATACGTGTTTCTTCCTCTTTCACTCCCTGTAGCCAACATGGCAGTCGGCAAGAATAAGAGGCTGACCAAAGGCGGCAAAAAAGGTGCCAAAAAGAAGATGTAAGTAGAGTAATACTAGTTTAGAATCATGCAATACTATCCTATGTATTGGATGTTGTCTATTTAGGGATTGAAAAGTGAAGGATGACCGCGATAATAGGTGGATGCGGCCGGCCAGTGCTAAGCTACTCGCTGTCCTCCCCAATGCTTATGTGCTTAACATATTTCAATGCATTCGCTTCGCTTAATTGTGTCACAATTTAATTTATGGCTCATAATGTGCATACCTAATGTCCTATTCTTTCAGAAAATGTCTCCCCATACACAATTTATTTTTAGTATATGGCATGTTAATGCCTCAAGTGGGACATTTGGCTAACGTTAGCAATATGGCACTGAAACCCATTGTAGGCTAGCTTTGTTGGCTATATTGAACGGTAGCGAGCACTAGGTAATTAATGATGCCAGTAGGACCAAATGGTGGTATAATATACACGTAAAACATTGAGTCAACCAGTTGTGCTCCATGTTATGTTTGTCGATAATAGTGCGTCAACCTTTGCTGGGCTGAATTGTACTGTGAAACTGACTGCATGCGTGTTTGCCTTGCTAAAGAACCTTCATTTTCCCATCTTCCCCATCAGTGTTGACCCGTTCTCCAAGAAGGACTGGTATGATGTCAAGGCACCAGCCATGTTCAACATCCGCAATCTTGGCAAGACCTTGGTCACCAGGACTCAGGGAACCCGTAAGTTTACAGATTTGATCAATGTAGTTTAGTTTGGAACATATCATATGCATATATTGAATAATATGCCCAAACTAACAATCACGTGTCATGTAGGAATTGCCTCTGATGGTCTGAAGGGTCGCGTGTTCGAAGTGAGCCTCGCTGATCTGCAGAACGATGAGGTTGCTTTCCGCAAATTCAAGCTCATTACAGAGGATGTCCAGGGTAAGAACTGTCTGACCAACTTCCATGGCATGGACCTCACCCGCGACAAGATGTGCTCCATGGTCAAGAAATGGCAGGTGAATACCGGTTTATATGGTTGTAAGAAATTAGTATTGCCATATGGACCATGACCCACAGTTGAGCTCCATTTTGTTTTGATCAATTGTTTTATAAATAAATTAGTCAATGTCATATTCCCTCAGAAGGTACCAGAGTCCAAAGTGATATCTTAATTGTGGTTGCTTTGGCCTAGAAAATAATTTCAGCAACTGAAATGGAAAAGTAACCAAATCGACAGCTATAGATTGTTAAACGATATTAAATATAACACTGGCGTAATGTGATGTGTAAGATCTAGTTGAGTTCTGAAGACATGAAAATCTCCCACAGACCATGATCGAGGCCCATGTGGACGTGAAGACCACCGATGGCTACATTCTGCGTCTGTTCTGTGTTGGCTTCACCAAGAAGCGCACCAACCAGATCAGGAAGACCTCATACGCCCAGCACCAACAGGTCCGTCAGATCCGTAAGAAGATGATGGAGATCATGAGTCGTGAGGTCCAGACCAATGACCTGAAGGAGGTCGTAAACAAGCTGTAAGCAAATAATCCTTGTTTTCCCCTTTTTGATGAGATGACTGTACATGTAGTAATGCACAGCAACATGGTTGAACAGCGTTAAAGTGGATTGTTTATTGCCTAGTCAGAATATAATGCTTACTACAGTGTACTTGTGTTTGTCCATCGGCAGAATGTTTTTTTTTTTTGGGGGGGGTTATGGGTCATTATCAAGGAACCATGCTTAACCCATGTGCTTATTGCTTCAGAAATGCAATTCATTGTCTTTTAGGTTATAAAATCTATGCTTTTGTATACCTTTGCCGCTCGTAGGACAAATAAGGCATATTGTAGGACCTCAATTTGGGAAACTGTTTCATACTTCATTAATTAACAAATAATGGTTAGCTGCTATGCTATTATAATTAAATGCTAATAACTGACTGAAATATTTGAGGACTAAACTTGACACCTGTCATTTAGTCTAGTCTGATTTATGCTCCCAACACACTGAAGATGATTGACTTTTCTTTTGGTTGCTTCTAGGATCCCAGACAGTGTTGGAAAGGACATTGAGAAGGCATGCCAGTCCATCTACCCCCTGCACGACGTCTATGTCAGGAAGGTCAAAATGCTGAAGAAGCCCAAGTTTGAATGTAAGTGATGTAGATCGCTGGAATATTCACTAACTATTGGGAACCTGATGACATTTCTGTGATTACGATTTAATGAGATCACCTGAATGTTCCTCCTTTTCAATCATCTCATTTAAATCATCTGACACAGAAGGGATTACATTGTCTGGCATATTTAGAAGTGTTTCTGCTTGGCAGATCTTGGTGCTTGTTTGACTGCTACGCCTAATTCATTAAATCACTGGTCAACCTGATGGCAATTGGTGTCTATGCTGCCTTATTTGTCGGTGTAATGTGTTTCACCGAGCCTTGATCTGTTCTTGCAGTGGGCAAACTGATGGAGCTTCACGGAGAGGGCGGTGGTGGCACTGCAGTCAAGGCCTCTGGAGACGACACTGGAGCCAAGGTGGAGAGGGCTGATGGCTACGAGCCTCCCATCCAGGAGTCCGTCTAGAATTACCCGTTGACAGATTTAATAAAAAATGTAAATGACTCTAAAATGAATTTTGTAGCCTTTATTGTGAACATGCTGGATTTAATTTGTGTAGAGGAAACAAAGGATTTATGTGAAAACAAATTGTGAGACATGATGCTAGGTTCTCAAGCAGGCCCAAATAAACACCATTGACATGTACAAAAAAAATCAGGGTTGCATAGTAAAATAGCTTGCCAAAATTTTCCCTTTGTGGCTGGTAAAGACAATTCGGTCCCCTGAAGTTAAATACTTCAGTCCACGAAAGTATTGTTGCAATTTCACCATGGAATAATTTGGAATCGATACAAGTAGCAATCATGCTTATAAATGCACTACTTGGTAACCCTTTGAAAGTGCGTATCATAACTCGACTACCAATACAGAGTTTAAAATTTGTCACAATTTCCATATACAATCTTGACAATACACTTCATTGCAATTTGAAAGTCACTTCAGATTTCCCCTCTGAAAACATTGTTCGTAACTCGCAGGTTTCATATCTTCTGACATTCTACACCAAACAGGTGCACAATGGGCTCCACATAGGGTCCTGTATTCACTTTCAAGTCCTCTGGCATTATCCCAAAACTTGAACATAGTTTTTAGGAACAAGTGCCCTTTTCCCCCTCAGATCACCCAAGAACCACTCGTCATCAACTGATTCAAGATTGGTTATGATGTCCCCTGCCTGTAAAGATCAAAGGACATGTTATATGAAATGTCATAATGTATGCATTAACATTCTAGAAAAGGTCTGGACTTACCTGTAGGGAGAGCTCCTCCTGAGATTCGGCTGTGAACTGGAACAGTGCCTTGGCTGTGGTTCCTCCAGCCTCCGTTCTCCGCTGATGGTTGTGCAGGGACTGGCCTGGTAGTGAAGGAAATAGGTACTGATGCACTGAAAATATGTTGGTGCAAAATAATTAATTGGGGAACGTATTGTGTTACCGATGGACAACTACTGGTAATCACCCTTCTCTTTGTATAATTATCCTGATTCTATTTCATTTTAGACCATTTCCTTGCATATCATAGTAGGGTCCATAACAAACACCTGCCACTGTCAAAATGCAGAATCCTAGCCTTCTCAGTTCTTAAAATAGTGCTTCTTTATACCAACCGATGGGTAAACCAATGAATGCACAAACCAAATGTACTGTTATCTAAAGCTTAGGCACGTCTCAACAGACACTCTGGACAGCAGAGCTGCAAAGTAAACAACAAAGATAACACGTTCTGAGCCCCATAGTACCTGGACTGCCCTCCACAAAGGCCCTGGGGAAGATGCCCTCTCGTCCATTGAGTCTGCCAGTCCACCACTCGGTATCCAGGTGCTTTGTGACCAGGATGCGGTCCCCCAGCTTGAAGGACAGGTCCTCCCCTGTCTGCCCATTGAAGTCATAGAGAGCCACCACCCATTCTGGTCCTGAAGGCTGAGGGGCCTGCGATAAGCAGAGACAGGGGCATGGATGTCAGTCAGTGAGCTAAATAAATAATTGTATTAAATTGTGCATGAACAATAAAGGAAAAGCTCATTTATATAATGCACGTAATATAATTGCTATCATCATAACGTGCAGATCTCCTACCTGAATTGGTTTGACTTTCTCAGGTTGAATAGTTGGAAGAGCAGCCAGTCCTTCGAAAATGACAAAAAACTATTTTAAATTTGTGATCAAAAAACCTATACTCGAAACTATGGTTTGCGGCTAAAGAGAAATATTGTACACTTTGAACATTAATTTAGTACCGGTATGAATCCTTCATGCTGGGTAAATGCCAGTCTGTACATTAGAAAATGTTCTTAAGGATTTCTTTGGAGGACGGATCAGTTCTCCATGTAATTGAACCAGAAAATAATATCACGCCCAAACCCACAAATTCACTTGCCATAGCTAAACAAAACAAATTTGCCAGCTGATTCCTACCAGGCAACGCTATTCTTGTCTGGGGCTGTTGCTGTTGCGTCATCGGAGGTAGAGGCAGATCCTCAATAACCTCAACAAAGTTGAGAGGAAAGATTCCAGTGTGGGTTCCCAGCTGTCCCTTGGCCCAGTCGTCTGCCATGTACTCCATAAGACTGATCACGTCCCCCTCTGAGAAGGTCAGCTCGTCGCCCCGCTCCCCCTCAAAGTCAAATCTTGCCACACACCTCGGGCCACTGACAAAAAAAATAAATCACAATTAGTCATATAGTAGAAGCTTTTTTCACAAATGTTACTCACCTGTTGAGTAACAGGTGAGTAGCAATTCATTAAAATAAAAGGAATATTATTTAGTTCATCGCAAATATTTACCTGACAGTGGCTGAAGGTTTCTTCTTCTCATGAGAAGGCAGCGGGGAATTTGACTATTAGAAGAAATCAAATATGAACACATCATCAGGTATCAGATCAGGACGCTTATTCAATCCTTATATGTATTTATTGCGCTCATCTTCTCCAGTTTGACTACAATTTCAGCTTGAGGTCTTACCAGCACGTTGACGTAGTCGACGGGGAAGAAGCCAGTATTCCCTCTACACGTTCCTTTGTACCAGTTGTTATCCACCTGTTCCACCATGATCGCCACATCCCCTGCCCTCAGGCCCAGTTCCTCCGGACCTTCTTAACACACACGACACACCACGACACGAGTCAAGTCACCAAGCAGGTGCTTTTATCCTAAGCGACTTACAGGTAATGTTTTAAGAGACATGTCATTCATGAGCAGGTAGGGAGTCAAGGCATCTTGCTCAAGGTTGCGGACATTCAAGTTTACACCCAGAACCTTTCATTTGCACCCTAACCACAGTTACAGTCTCAAAAGGGCTTCGCAGGCCTACATTATACGACACTGAATACCCAATGCTAATGCAGACTTCAAATCTGCCTTTTGACTGTCTGGGATCACTTCATTTTCTTTTTGAATAAGTAGTAAAGATCTGTTGGTTCGTGAAGCTGTCTAGGTAGCCGTGAGTCGTTACCTGGGTTGAAGTCATGTATTGCCTGCACTTGTAGTCCACCACCTTCAAAACTACTGGCTTGGTTAGGGATCTGTACAGACAGTAAAGAACACGAAATTCTTCACAAACCCTAGACAGGTTAGGCAGAATTAATTCACTTCCATTGAGAAAGGTTACCTGAGGCGGGTCATCCCGTGGAGCCAGGGGGGTGATGACCTTCATGTGGCATCTCTGGACCAGACCATTGACCTCTCCTACCTGACACATCACAGTCCTGTGGTCCATCTCCTCCAGGAGCACAAGTACATCGTTTTTCTAATGGGGAAACAAAAGAGAATATATGAATTAGGGGATTTAGCATAAAGCAATCAGACACAATCTGCAAGTGTTGTATTTTAAATAGATGGTCCTGTTGTGCATGCTGTGTAACAGCAACATACAAAAGAGAATAGGTTTGACTAATAATACTTGACAAGTCACCTGAAACGAGACCTCTCCCGTTTTAGGCCCATTGTAGTTACAAACAGCAATTCCATGAGGAAGTTCAAGCTGCAAAACATTAGGCAAGGCAGGGAAAAGTGTATTTATAGAGCACCCTTCAAACACAGAGGGAATTCAGAGTGCTTTACATAGGTAGTAGTCACATTCTAAAGACATTTCAATGACAATCAATAAAACAAACATAATGATTTTAACGAGAAATATAAAATTAGGTTAAAATAATAAATATATCTATTCATATTTTTAATAGAAGAAGAGAAGTTTTGTGCCAAGATTTAAAGAATAAAGTGCAAAGTGTTTGGGTCAGTGTATACAGTAAACTAAACAAAGGTCTTGTGTAACACCTTGGTCAGGCGGCATGTGTATTAATAAACACCAGCCGTGATGTCCCTTACCGTGTACTTGTTGTACAGACGGTGGCCAGGGCTGGGCCTCGGGGGCAATGCGGGCCCTCTCCTATTCGACTTCTGCACCGGAGCGGTGCTCGACCCACCCCTCTGAGAGGCTTGCACGAGAGAGGCTGCACCCGAGGCACCGTGGCCGGGTGGAGGCGGCCGAGAGGGACCCGCCTTGGCTGGGGTAGGGCGGGGCGGAAGGACCTTACCCCCACTGGGCCTGTAAGAGCGACATCGTGGTTAGAGCTGGAACCCCTTTTTTGAATATATTTTTATATTGCTTTTTTGTGTGGCTTTCATGGACAGGATAAAGTGAAAGCAGACAGGAAAGTTGGTTGAAAGAGTGGGAATGACATGGAGCATAGGATCGCAGGTCGGAATCCAACCTGGGGCATTACAAGGGCTATTGCTTACATGGTTATTGCACTTGCGGGTTGAGCCGCCAAAACTTTGTTGTTTGCTGATGGAAATGTGTACATAGTTCCCACTTACTGAGGAGGTACGGTCAGTTCTTGCCCTTTGTAAAATGTTTCCTAAAAAGAAAAAAGAAAATCGCTAAATGTTTTCATCAAATAACTTTGGTTCTCTCTTTCTTTGAAAATATGACACCATAGCAACCAACAGTCACATTTAGAAAAACAGCTAGCTCTAGTTTCACAGGAGGTAGTATGAGTATTGTGCTTAAGACTAACACCCTGTGACACATTTCTCAAATGGCTGGTTGAATGGTTGTAGTGGAAGAGTTACATTTCTTTAAGACTGACAAGACAGCGATGATTTGAACTCGTTGGTATGAAGGCATGGTTGAAGCGTTTATTTCCATAATACATGTCGCTGTGCCTGTCAACTAGTTACTACTTAGAAAATGGTGTGTGATCAGTTAGATGTATGTTTATTAGGTATGCATTTAGTTAGGGTTTTGTTGGTTTGTATGCCTGCTTCCTGGGATGAAACTCTAACCGGGGATGGGAGGGCTGGGCTCAGGGCTTCACGGTGGCTTACTGGGCGTGGCATTGATCCAACAGGCATTTGGGTCGGAAGTGGAGGAGGAGTGTCTAAAGAGAGAGCTGACCCACAGTCAAACACATACCAAAAAAGTTAGCGACCTTAACCACAGTAAACTAGAACGTATTTTCCATATTCCATCGCTCCTCCAACTTGTATAATTCATCCTCAAATTAGTTGCGGGTTATGTAATCAAGTTAATAGGTTGAGGATTATAGGGAACTTACTTCTGCTGGTCATGTTGTTCACCCGGATGGTGGTCGGTCTCCTTGTAATACTTTGTTTGTTTTGGTAGCCTGAAAAAGCACTGTCCAGGCTATGCTGATGCTGAAATGGGGCACGATCTGGACGCAGGATAAAGGCTAATTATTATGTTATGTGTTAAGCAACAACTATATTTAGGATTAATCATTATCGAATCTTCCCAACAAGTGTAGTACATAGCACTTTGGTATTATTATGTTATGTATTAACCACTTAGTTATGTATTAACCAGTAACCAAAATGGTACGTAAAACTACCTTTGACTTAGCTGCCATTTTTAAAGGGTCCTCGAGTTTACCACCAGTTGTGATAAACCATTACAAGCCAATACAAAATCTACCCTAGAGTGAAATCACGTGTGGTAGTGTCCACCAAGATGTATCATGGATAGATCAGCCCACCAGTTGGTACATTCCAAGGCTGGAAGGTTGATCAATCAATCATACATCTGTGCTTGGCTTGTAATGGCTGATCTAATTCTGGTGGTAGAACCCAACTTTTAATGATATAATAAACATCAACTGAAGGTAGCTGACTTACTCGATGGTCTGTCATACTCGTCCTCAGTGGCCATCAAGGCAGAGTCATGGTTAAGGTTAGGCATTGGAGGCTCTCTAAGGTGCTTGGTGGGAGGCACTGGAGGGGTAGGGCGGGATGTGGGGAGAACAGGCACCCTGCTGGGCATCGTTACTTGGAGATCACCTATGGAGTCTATCATATTTTGATAGAAATGATTAAAAATTAATGTAAAAGTACTTATGGTCGACACATCTTTAATACTATAAAGTCTGTCAACTGAATGATACTTACTCGATCTGTCATGATACTGATCCTCAGTGGCCATGAAGGTGGAGTTAGAGTTGTTGACGTTTGGTACTAGAGGTTCTTTAAAGGGTTTTACTGGAGGGGCCAGGGCATAGTTCCCCTGTTGTTGTTCCAGACTCTTCACTTTGGCCATGATGGAGGGGCGGGATGGCAGAAGGACAGGCACTTTGCTGGCAATCTTTTCTTGGAGATCTCCAATAAAATCTGCCAATATTTACATCAATAGTATTGCTCATCAAAACTGTACTCAAACATAATTATAGTAAACATCTTCAATGAGGAAAAACGTGTACTGAGGGTAGCTGACTTACTCGATGGTCTGTCGTACTCATCCTCAGTGGCCATCAAGGCAGAGTCATGGTTGAGGTTAGGCATTGGAGGCTCTCCAAGGTGCTTGGTGGGAGGCACTGGAGGGGTAGTGCGGGATGTGGGGAGAACAGGCACCCTGCTGGGCATCGTTACTTGGAGATCACCTACGGAGTCTGCATAGTTTTCATATAAACCATCAAAAACGCGTGTAAAAGTACTTATGGTCAACACCATCTTTAGTATAAAATCGGGGACTGAATGATGGCTACTTACTCGATGATCTGTCATAATACTGATTCTCTGTGGCCATGAAGGTGGAGTTATGGTTGTTGAGGTTGAGGTTGGGTAGAAGAGGTTCTTTAAAGGGTTTTGCCCCAGGCACTGGAGGGGCCAGGACACAGTTCTCCTGTTGTAGCTGTTGTTCAAGACTCTTCACTTTGCCCTTGATGGAGAGGCGAGATGGCGGGAGGACAGGCGCCTTGCTGGGCATAATTTCTTGGAGACCTCCTATAGAGGGGTAGCGTTCAGGTTGCATTGCATGCCGAGGACGAGGTGCCGGCGTTGGCTTTTGAGGCCTGGGGGCCACCAAAGGTTTTTGGGGCACTGCCGTGGAGGGGAGCTCTACGTTGTTATTTTCCCCACTGTATTTAAATGAAGGTCTAGAGGCTATGGAGGGTTTAGACGAGACTGGTGGTTTGATGAAGGCATTCCTAGGGTGAGGCCTCGGTCGCTGTACTGCCGTTTCCTCTTCGGTGCTCGGCTGGCTCTCAAAAGCCGCAATCCGGGCACTAACTTCCCGTTGGCTGTGGATAGCACTCATCTTGCCGTCAGCCTCTGTATTCTGTTCTGTGGAGTTGGACTCTGATGCTTTGTCGTTTTCAAGGGAACTGTTGTCCACACCAAACACCTCCAGTAGTTGTTCGATGTACTTGTTTGAGGACGACTCCTCCGGGTCGTGGCTGGAGGTCACTTGAATGTCGTCAACATTATCACTGAGGCTGACGAGAGTCTGAACTGTAACGTTAACCTCTTCTGGCAAATGTTTCCTATGATATTTCTTTAATCGAGGAAGCGGAACTGGACATTCGGCAGGCACTGATTCCGAGGATGGTGTGCTAAAGTCAACAGGGGTGGATTGTGAGTTTATAGGAACCTTAAGATCTTGAACTGAATTTTTTGCAGAACCATCCCATTGCACAGTGACAGATCTTGAGCATGTGTGTGTAGAGTCCTTTGTATTGTGTTGTTCTATGCATGATTTTGACTCATTTTGGTTCTCTGTGGCAATGGGGTGCGGAGTTTTCAGCAATAATGGTCTTGGTGGTTTTTGTGGGTTTTTAACTGAAAAATACAAAAATGTCATAAATAACTTTAAAAACAGTCAAATAAATATGAAATTGAAATCCTTGTTCTTCTAGATTTCTCACCATTGGGTTTTCTTCCTGTTTCACTGGCTGGACTGAGCCGTGGACTAGCTGAAGTCTCCTCCCTCACAGGGTCCGTCTGGGTGGCACTGGTACTGGTGCAGGCCAACCTGCGGGGGGCGGCGGTCGGCCTGGAAACGTGCTCTTCCTGGGTTTTCTCTTTGATCACTTGATCATAAGAAGGCGGTGGCTAAAACGGGAGAAAACATGACGGTTCACTTGCCAACTTTTTCTTTAAATACTTTCATCATTCATTCTTCATTTTTAGATGTTAGTTTATGATGATACAATAAGGTTTCAGATATGTTTTTACTTGTCATTTGGTGCCAAAAATAAAAATTGAATTTAAATGAATCCAGGGTGTGAGGATGCTGCAGCCAACTTCTATTGTACAACACAAAGCACACACGGATCAAATTAAGAACACAACTTGGTCTCCTAATGGGGCTGCCAGGGTAAACCGTCTGTACCTGGGGGTCCGCCTGGACGCTTCCTGCCCAGCTTGACTCGGGGGCCGGAAGAGGTGCTGGGGGGGAAGTGAAGATACCAGAGGCCCCTGGGAACCAATTGCTATTGGCTAGAGGCTCTGCAGAGAGGATGGTGATCTCTGGTCGCCTATGGAAACGAACCACACCATTTCCAACCATCAGTACAATAATGTCCCAACATAATACAGCTGCCACTCAAGACAGTGAGGGAGTGAAAAATAGTATAGGCATCAGGTCTTTTCTTCTTTCAATTCCATTAAAAACCTCCCATTTGATACCTCCCATCATAGCACATTCACCTACCTTCTCTCTCTACTGTGGTCAATCGGAGAGTTGGTTCTCGCTAAGGGCAGAAAAAAGGGTCACCAAATGTGAATCAATTTGTCTAATCCGTCTACTCACAATGGACAGTAGCCTTGATATATTGTAGATATTTAATTTGATGATATGAAGTTCTGTTGTGTATCTCACAGCAATGCAGAATCTCAGGGCAGTTCAACTCACATCGTTTGATGGCTGCTCGTATGGAGGACAGAGGTCCCTGGCTGGAAAACGGTATAGAAAAACATTGCCGTTACCTCTTTAGGTATGGGCCTGTTTCTCTCCCAAGCATAGCCCTGGGAAGAAGTTTCAACAAGGGGTGCTGATAAAATGTACCCGGTGACTGGGGGCAAAAGACGGCCCTATGGGACAGTTAATTCTGTAATTATTTTCTATACTAATTAATTCATTTATCAATTAACATGCCTCACTCAAGCTGCCTTTGGCAGACTACAGCTGGTCCGAAATGCTGCAGCCAGGCTGCTGACATGCTCCAGGCACAGCTGTCACATCACCCCTGTCCTAATGTCACTTCGCTGACTGCCAGTGAAACGAAAGGTTGATTTTAGAATACTTCTAATGACTGTCCCTCGTGCCAGACTGACGACCAACGCTGACTGTTACACCTCTGCACCTTTGCTGTGGAAGTTATATAACGACTTTATATATATTTTTTCTGGTGTCCTTTTTTCTCTTCCCTTGTTTTTACCGCTGTTTATGCCTGTTCCTGCTTCTTTTATCATTGCATGTTACGGTTTATGTATCGTTATTTTTGTTGTTATGCATCCTCTCTGTTAAGCACTGTTTGAAAAAGGTACTATATAAATAAAGCATTAATTCCTCAATACAACAAGGTGTATGACACCCTCAGGCGACTCATCTGTTCCCCAAGGGCACCGCGGGGAACCGGTGAAGCGTAACATGTGAAGCGTAACGGTGCCCACGTTACGCTTCACATTAACACAGTGAGCCAATCATATTGTCTCCTGGGAATTTCCCCTAACCCGTTAATCTGGCTTCCGATGTTCATTGTTTAATATGTTTTAATGCTGACTAATAGATTATTTTATACGTTGTCCAACACATGCAGACAACCCCTCATTTAACAAAACAGATCTTGTAGATCTTCCAAAATCAAATGTTGCGTTGCATCATACCTACCTCAACAACAACGTTTCCCCCAAGACAGGTGACAGTACGCCATTTAATACATCTCATCGACAACTTTGTTTTTCTCTCCAGAAAGCAAGTCTATAGTTTGTAAATCCGTCACTGTCTTTCAGTTAAGTCCTTTTCCATCTGGGTTCCCTCACTTAATGCCAGGATCAAAACATCAGCCACATTTAGAGGTCCATCGTATCCCATGGTAACCTGTAGTGTTTGCTCCACTATGGTAGTTGTTCTCTACCCAAGGCGAAATTCTCTGGTGTGACGGAGGCGTGCCAATTAGAAACACATATCCGCCTCATTAAGGAAAGGTGTCTGATGATGTAATCTCTAGTGAAGGATCCTCATTATAATTACAACAGAGATCACATCAATGCCCTTTGGCACAATGAGTCACGATGCTAGGTAGGGAGAAACTTTTATAAGTGGCTTATGGGGAACAGACATTGGGGATCGACCCAGAACCCTCCATTTTTGTTTGACAAAAATATGTTAATACACTTCAGTGCAAAAAACTAAGTATTCAAAAACATTTGAATACTTGCGGACAGACAGAAGTCTCAATAGTGTAACATCCAGGGAAGACTGCATGAGCAGGTAACCATTTGTCAACAACAACATCAACAACAGCCTAACTGGCACAGCTCCCTGTACTGCGGGGGGGGGGGGGGGGGGGGGGGGGGGGGGGGGGGGGGGGGGGGGGGGGGGGGGGGGGGGGGGGGGGGGGG
>JAOPJO010000111.1:13078444-13093666 GCA_027123675.1 Molva macrophthalma
TAGTAATCTATGCCATTTTATCACTGTTACTGAAATAAGTCCCCAATTTAGAGAAAAAAAGGGTAAAATCCTATGTTCTTGCCATTCTCCCAAAAAAACTGAACGTTCCACTCTGCTGCATGCGCCGGTGGCGTTCTTTTCGTGACCAAGGGTACCGGCAGCGCGGTTTGTTTGGACGTGTGGAGCTCTGTCTGGGCAGCGGTTGACGTCCGAGAGAAAGTTGAGCTTTTGGGAAAGTTATTGTACAACGCTACGGTGTGTGTGGATGGTGAAGTTCCGTCTGAGCAGCGATTTATTTAATGTCCGCGTCCGAGTGAGGGTAAGGCTTCCCGGAGACCTATAGTATAACGCTACGGTGTGTGGCGCATTTCATATACAACATCGCTTATTATACCGCTCATAACAGTTACACGACGGTCCTAAAAAAGTATCATAAAGTCGGGGTGGGTCGTAACCATGGCGATAACACGCACCCTCTTTCCTAAAACTCTCAACTCTTTTAAATCTCATAGTGTTCGAATTCCATCTGAAACAGTGGGCTCACTGGCTGTTTAAATTCAAATACTGTGAGAGCGACGTGCTCAGCCGCCACAGGAAGTAAACAAAGCCGCGTTAATTAGGTGAGTGCTGCAAGCAGCGCTCAACTACTGTTATTCTTAGGCTTTACTCTTTCTTTCTTTCTTTCTTTCTTTCTTTCTTTCTTTCTTTCTTTCTTTCTTTCTTTCTTTCTTTCTTTCTTTCTTATTTATTTATTTCTTTCTCTACTGTACATGTTATGGCTCCTTTTCTGCGGGTATTTAAGTACTGCTGTGTCTATTAACCTTTTCCTCATGTTGTTCTCACCTCCTCCTCCTCCTCGTGCCTCACAGGTAGACTAAGTAGGCTAAACCATGTCTGTTTGGACTTGTTAGTGAACCTCATCTCTCCACTCAATCACTGAATCAAACAGCGAGGAGAAGCCTTTGCCATATTTTATTTTTACCTTTATTTTATTTTCAATTATAACATAAAGACATGAACTTCAGTAGTCGGTCTCCATATTGAGTCCTGCAGGTGTTGGAAAATCCCCAGCACAACCTATTTTAACTTCATCCACTCTTCAATAAGCACCATGCAACACTCCTGCTTATGTAACCCCCAAGTCTTAACCGATTAGCTGTTTGTAAACACCTATACAGCCATTAGTCAGCCCCCAATGGCTGCCACTGTTGGTGACGTTGTTGTTGTTGTTGCTGCTCTATTCAAGCAGCATAGAAAATAAAAGCGGCTGGGTAAATTGTTTTATGGCGTATCCATGGAGGAGGTTATCAGGGAGTGGCAGAGTATCCTACCCCTTACTCAAAACCTTTAACTGCAGGAGATGAATGTGTCACTGATTAATTAATCGCCGCCTCCTCAGCGAATGGACACAGCCATAAGATTATGAATGGGTGTTTTACTCCCCCGAGCTCGCTGTTGATTGGGCAGGCATGTTTGGGCTATAAATAGCCATTACCTAGCCCCTTCAGCAGCTTCACCTGTAACTGTAACGTTATCAGTGGCTGTTGCCACTGTAGTGGCACTGTCATTCGGTTGCCAGCCAACCGTTTGCAACTGAATTTTCTCCCCTCCATAGACATATTAAGAAAATCGGTTCATCACAGGCTTGTTTTTTTCCTTTTTACCTCTATATCATTGAGTTAGTTTAATTATGTGTTTCCTATTTTGTGTATTTTTTTGGGGAATTATTTGCCCAAACCAACCTCAAACAAACTCAACGTCTTTTACCTCTATGCTAGAATAATCAACCTGGTAAAATAAGCTACAGGTTAGCTTTGTATCAACATGTTATCAACAACTTGTTTGATCGTTCTGCTCAGTAGTGAAGGTCTGGAATGTGAGACCCTCATTTGTAATATCAATAAATGATTAAGAACCCCTGCGGTACTAAGGCATGTTCTCTGCACGCGCAGCAACAAGACCAGGGCTGCACGCTGACTTAGCACTCCACTGTGACTTTCAGCAGCCCAGCGCCAGAGAGGGCGTGGCTGCTGGGCTCCTAGTCTTGTTTGCCTGGAGACCACACCCTCTCAATGTGAATCCTCGCAGGCCCATGGAAACCAGATTCACAGGCTTTGAACAGAAAAGAAGATAAGACAACAAAACCCAGGCCGCGCTGGGTTCTGCCTCATTGTGTCGGATTGCGTGACAGAGCACTATAACCACACCCAACAGGTGGATCCTGAATTGGCTTCAGTAACAAAGTACCACCACAGCCTTTATCATTCAAACAACAGAATTAGATACCCCTTGGGCCTACGAAAGTGGACTTTTTCACCGTATCCCATCTACCTCACGGGAAGACCCTTCCAAGCATCCGCTTTAGTAAAAGGAAACCGAGTGCATGAAATCAAGGCTCTTTTCCATAATACCCCGCAAAGACTGATGATCCAAAATGCTTTGCTGCTGTAATCTGGTGGTGGTGGTGGGGGGAGCTTAGCTTGGCCTAGCCACGTGTAGACTGTGGAAACGTCCACCAGAAGCCAGCTAGACGGCACATAAGCCACTGTGGAGAATCCATACCACGGTGATACAAACAGGCATTACAGCACACCGTGTGTCCTGTTCCCTTTTATACAAGGACTGGGTAATGTAATGCTGTTAATATGGATTGATCCTTTTATACTGCTACTAATACCTAGTCCAACGCTGGGAAGTGACTAGTGATCAGGAATCCATATCGGCACACCTAATTCTCTCTCACATGCTGTATAGCTCTGGCAAAGCATGTCTTCCCTTCTGCCATGAATGTTGGCCATAGACTAATTATTAAACATTTATGTTCAGAAAATCAGTTTGTCCATTTGTATTTGGATTGCATTTTTAAACAAGAAAAGTGACATCTGAAATGTCATCTAAATGTTATAGTTAGTTAGGTCCCTAGTCACACTTTCTTGAATGCCCGTGTTGGGCATGGCAGTCTCAGACCGGTTCTGTCTTGTTTGTGTTCTAGGTTTGATTCTTGGTCTACAGAGACATGAAGCACCCGTTTGAAGTACACATAATAACTAAATTGCTGTAACACTAGTTACACACACACACACACACACACACACACACACACACACACACACACACACACACACACACACACACACACACACTTGAAATCCTTTTATTAATCAAGTTTATTTTAATCTTCTGGGTCAGTTTGGTCCAAAAGTAATTTCTTTGACCGCTTGAAACTAATTCCTTATTTTACATGTTCCATGTTTTCCTGTAAGGCTTAGTTGGGGCATTGGGTTGCTTAAGTAATCATAGTTGTTCATTTATAGCAAGTAATTATAAGTTGTATACATCCATTTCCTCAACATCCTTAAGATAGCATATCGGTGAAGGACAAACTGCAATCCTTTGCGCTTCACTGGAGATAAATAAAGTATAAAGGCATTTGTACTTGAAAAATAAGTTAAAATTCCTCTTCTAGCAGTTTTGAGAAAGTCACAGGGTATTGTCCTGTGATTAAGGCTAATCACTTCCTGCGCTAGGCTAATCCAACAGCCTGCCCTAACAAACTAACTCAGAAAGACAGACGCCCCAGCCATCCACCAGAGACCGGCTGTGGACATTTCCGACTACTGATGAACAGGGAGTGTGATTGTGGTGGGCGGGGGGGGGAACTGATAGTCACGTTAATGGACGTGTTTTGCTTTTGGGCTTGGAAAGAAACTTGAACGTGTTGCATTTTATATAGTACTCATATAAGACATTTAACATAAACAAAAAGTCTAAATAATAATATCATTAAAGTAATGAATTCGAATGAAGTAATGTCAGACATTTGTGGTTCAGTATTTTGGGATACAGGCGCCAGGTCCCTCGTGACAAGGGGGAACAAACCCTTTGTATTAGAGCTATATTATAGCTCTAATACAAAGAGAGCTATAATAGAGCTATAATATATGCTATATTTTAGAACTGATTCAAAGCTTCTTATTGACGTGATGCACTCCTTCCTTTTGGTCTCCTATCGCTTATTGTGTCTCTCTCCTCCCTCAGACTCTCTCTGTTGTGTGTCTCTCTCTCTGTTCTCCCTCAGTCCATCTCTCTCTCTCTCCTCCCTCAGTCTCTGTCTGTCCTCCCTCAGTCTCCCACTATCTCTCTCTCTCCTCCCTCAGTCTCCCACTCTCTCTCGCTAACCTCTTCTCACCCTCCGATTATTCACATTCTGAGCATCTTACTCACATATTTTCTGATGCTCGCTGACAGTGGACTCCAACACTGAGAAATATCTTTATATCTTTATCTCTGTCTCTTTCTCTGTCTCTGTCTCTCTACCTCCCTCTCTCTTTCTCAATAGGACCGCAGATGACCACTATGTCCCGTTAGAAATTCGACCATTCCAAGACTCTTCAAGATGCCATGCTTCGGTGGAGGTAAGGGTTACACAGCCACGCATTCTGGCAAACTGCCATGCTAGCTTGCATTCCTGAGTGAATAATTCTCGACTCAACTTAACAGAAAGCAGATGGTCAGGGTGTAGAAATCTGAGGGCGTGACTTTTAATGATTCAGCCCAGATCAGTTTTTTGTGAGGAATCAGTGGTTCCTATTGGCCAGAATGTATTCAAATGATGAGGTGGAGTGAGCTTGGATTGGTTTAGAGGCCGTTTTTGGGGCAACAGCTGAGGCACTGTCCAGCTTGTTTGTTGATCGTTGCATCTTTGAAATACATGATGTGAATTGGATTCCGTTTGAGTTAAAGTTATGACACACATTCACAGCAATCACTTTTTAAATTAATTTTGAATGGGAATTGTACATCAACCAGCTTAAATATTTGTTTAATGCATAATATACCGTAAATTACACATAATCAAACTTGCACGTTGTTTATCTTCTGGGTATAGTCTTTTTACATAAACAAATTGTCATATCTTTATTCCTCCTTTACAAAATCATAACAGGTCCATCAACAAAACCAAAAGACATGAGGATTTATTAATAAACCTGTTACTACTTGTTTTTTCATCTCCTGCCTATTTTAGGATACCATAATGATATCCATGAACATACCTATTTGCATGACCTATATAGACATATGACAAACATAATAACCTGTCTTCCAAGCAGTGACTTTGGTTGCTTAAACCCCATGAATCTCTGTAACATCCACTTTTATTCTGTTCTGCTCGTCCAGTGTTCTGCATTATGTCAGCATCTGATATCATAAAAGGTCTCTGTCATGATGTCAGATGCCTGCTGCGAGCATGTTGACATTGTTGCAGTCGGACTCGGTATTCCAAAAATGCACCAGGAACATTCTGGAATGTGGTCAGATGACCTCTGCAAAGCCGAGAGAGATCCGAGCTAACGAGAGGCCCTGCAAGAATATCGCTCTCTCGCTCTCTCTCGCTCTCTCGCTCTCAATCGCTCTCTCTCTCTGTCTAATTGAGTCATGGGACTACCCTCGCCCAGTTATTGTTTTTCTTCTTGCTTCCCTGTCATGGCTACTGTGAAGGGAGGGAGAGAGAGATGTGTAGGAAATGTGTCTGTTGCTATTACAAAAATGCATCACAAATTACTGCTTTACAATACTATGGTCAGATAATGTAAAATCCTAGTCAGTATTTAAAGCTTTATTAAACCGAAGTGTGTTGCTGTTTGTATCTCTCTATTGCAGGTGTACTGCTGTTGTAGTAGCGACGTCCGCAGCCAGCCACCACTGAGGCCTGTCTGACCCCTGACCCCTAGCGCAGGCCCATGCTTTAGCCCAGACCATGACCAGGTCGCCATGATGGCCTCCATGGTTGCCAACGGAAACCGAGACGGGCAGCCTCTGGTCCTGAAAGGCGTGGACCCAGAGACCTGCATGATCGTGTTCAAGAACCACTGGACTCAGGTAAGATTCCTGGGTTCAACCTCTATCTTGCCAGGTCAATGGTGGGGTGGTTCTGGTTCGAGATGGGCTTGAGCCTCCCTTTGCTACACTAACCCCTTTTGGTGGTTGCCTTGCATGACTCGACGTGCATGAGAGGAAATTGTGTGAAAGTGCATTGAGATATAGCATTGAGATATAGGTTACAAAAGGTTATAACCTTTTATAAAAAGGTAAGAAAAGGTTGGCGGTTAGGTTTATAGTCAGTTTTGACAATATAAAACTCACCATATAAACAGTTAGGTTAGAAAAGTGGCATGTAAGCCAGCCAGTCAGTTTTTACCCTTTTATTATTATAACGTGCCTTCATTTGACTCTCATGTTTAAACACTGCTTGGAGAGCATAGAGACCACTTTTCAACAACACCACAATGCTGTGCCAAGGCGATGGATACAGTAACTTGGAGTGGGCCCCTCTGGCCCAACACCAAGCACTGGAAGTGTGTTCATGGCCATCTTGGATTCTTGGCTCTATAAGGCTCTCAGTGTGAGTCTGTCACCCCTGTTCACCTCAGTGGAAAATAGAGGGACTGGTGTTGCTGTATTTAAACCTGAGTAACTGGTTTCACTGCAGCCATGACTTTGGTTCCAAATTAGATCTTTTTTTTCTTCTTTCCTTCAGACCAAATTGATTTAGAGAGAGTAATTCCAGGGTTGATTGAACTGTGGGGGGATTCCTGATTTTCTTCTTTTTCTTTAAGTCATTTAGATCCAAAAGTGATGGGGACAGAGAAACGGTTAGGTAGAAGTCATCAGAAACTTGCTGTGTCTTAAAGTAAACCTATATTCTAGAATTTGAAGCACTGAGCAACTTTTCTATTTGTGAATATCTTTTGTCTCAGCCACATGTACAGGAGAAGAAGTTGTATGGTTTGTTTCCGAAATAAAATAAAATAAAATTCCTACCAAACATTGAGGAAGAAAAGGGCGCAGGCAAATTTAACTACAGATAACTTAAAATGACTTCCCACTTCCTATTTTTTGGACAGTAAACAATTAAGCTTTAAATGCAAAACATACAGCATAATGTAGCAGTGTTGAGTCGAGTCTCCGACATGGTTAAGCTAATCATTGGCATGATAAGAGCAAGTGAAGTTACAGTTGAACAACCTTGAGATATGGTTACCTGAGCCAGAATGGGCTCAGGTTTACGTCACTGCATGAGTGACGTAAACCTGAGCCCATTCTGTACAGTATTCACCCACACATTTGCATTTCTTGATGCAGCATTAGACACAGCCACACATAGATCATTCTGGTTACAACCTCTGCAGGTAATCACAGCTCATAATGTTTGCCACTTTCTTGTAAATCAATATTCTTCGAAACAGATGAAAGATGACTGATGTCATTCAACAAAACCACAACGCTTGTTGATAATGTAGATCTTTACCACTGGATGACTGCAGTTCTGTGGCTTGGCTAATGTGTGCTCTGCTCCGATTACAATCACTCCCTCTGCCTGTCAACTCACGGCGTCCTTGCTCCTCCCAGCCCTCACCTCTCCTCTGTCGTGACCGCAGTGCACACATGATTCACCTGCTCTGCTACTGTCCCCCATGCACGGCCTGCCTCTGTTGATAACCCCCCGTTACCATGGCAGCGGCAGAAGCCCAGGGACACTAGGGCCATTGTTGTTGTCTCTCTGGCTTCCCACACACAAGGGAGGGAAACGACGCACAACACAGCCACCACAAAGCAATGTTTCACGGCCCGCACGCAGAGCACAGATGAACCCTGTCTGGTCGTGTTCTCCACCTCCATGGACCTTATTCACCTATAGCGGCCATCGTGGTTCCAGCTTGGCTCTGAACACTAGCGGGATGGTGGAACTGAATGTATTCAGTAAGACCCATAGGTCATGTTTACACCAGTGTAGGGCGACGAAAGCGTTGCTGAGTCGCGTGCTCGGCTTAGACGTTTTGTGCATTGTGCCTTTCATGTAAACTTTGAATGTTTGATTCTAGATGCACTCAAAATAAAACAAGCGCTTGTAGAATCTAGATATTTCTCATGTAAACCGGGCCGTTGTCATTGAGTGATGATCTTTTAGATGTGTGAGGGTGACGGTGCAGTGGAGCTCCACAGGGGCCCGGGCCAAAGCTGGTGGAGAAGGAGGTGGAGGAGGTATGCACTCCCACAGGGGGCCTTAGCAAGCAGCACAGCTCACAGAGCTGACGGAGGTTTCTATTAAAAGAACATGCTGACTTGTAGCGCACGCTAAGTGGGGGCCCGTACCGTGGCGAATGTAGCATGTGCTGAGTCCAAAGCATGTGTTTCTACCACCGAAGATACAGCTAGGCTAGCATTAGCGATAGTGTTCTACCACGGCGATACATTATTAATGATGTGAATGAAAAATGTATTGCCTGTGAGTTGGCAAGTCATTATTCACAGTCCTCTATTCCTATGAATTGTTTTCCAGGTGATATGCTTTATATCATTTATGCTTGTCACTCTTATTTAGGCATTTAGCAGATCCTGTCATCTCAAGGAAATTGCAGTAATTTTATTTGAGATACATTCCATTAATAAGCAGGTAGACTAGCGGACATTGTTCAAACCCACAACATTTCAGCTAAGAGGCAAAAACCCTCACCACTAGATCTCTCCTGCCCCATCTACTACTCTCTTAACATTAAAATGCTAATGAGCACAGCTGCTACTATTTCTAAATGCTGGAATGGCTCTTTCTATCGTCCAATTACTGTTACTTCTACTGTATCCATTACTGTCTACTTACTGTTATTTAACTGTTCACTGTCACTGTCTAATCACTGTACAAAGCACTGCTTCTCTACCTTTTAACCCTGGCACTGGAGCTGCAGCTTTATTCCCCTGGTGTCACACTTACCAGCAGGCTTATTTTTAACACTTTGCCTGTTGACAAAGCAATGCTGTAATGAACACATCCACCCCCCCCCGCCCACCCCCCCCCCAGGTGGTGAAGATCCTGGAGAAGCATGACCCTCTCCGTAGCGGCGGCGGGGGTCTCCCCTTGCTGGCGAGCATCAGCCTGGGCGTAGGAGGCGGCGGCGGCGGCATCCGCTTCGGCCCGGTGCCCAGCGTGGACGAGGCGAGCGCGGTGCAGAACTACGTGGAGCACATGCTCTTCCTGCTGATGGAGGAGGACAGCGGGCGCGAGGGCGCCATGGGCCCCATCCTGGAGTTCGTGGTGATGGAGAACGTGATGGAGCGGCTGTTCGTGTGGAGCCTGCGGCGGGAGTTCTCGGACGACATGAAGCTGGAGCAGCTGAAGATGTACGAGGCGCTGGTGGGGCAGGCGCGCCAGCCGCTGCTCCACCACAAGCCCGTGCTGCGGCCCCTGATGATGCTTCTGTCGGCGTGCTCGGCCACGGAGGCGCCGGGCGTGGAGGCCCAGCTGGTGCTGCTGCTGCACCAGCTGTGCTGCGTGCTGGCCAAGGACCCCTCGGTGCTGGAGCTCTTCTTTCACACCAGCGAGGACCAGGGCGCCGCCAACTTCCTCATCTTCTCCCTGCTCATCCCCTTCCTGCACCGGGAGGGCAGCGTGGGGCAGCAGGCCCGCGACGCCCTGCTGCTCATCATGTCCCTGTCGGCGGAGAACCAGCGCGTGGCCGAGCACATCGCCCAGAACACCTACTTCTGTCCGGTGAGGCCCGACGCCGGGGGGACGCGTCGGGGGGTCTTCTCTGCTTCCTGTGGTTCTACTCCACTTGGTCATTCAGTTTGTTTTGCGGCACTATTAGTGCATTCGTTTAGCAGATGCTTTTTTTTTATACAAGGTAAATTCAGATATATTAAGGAGCTGGTAGGGGTAAGGCATCTTGCTGGTGATGCCTACAGGTGTGGCTGAAACCCAGAACAGTTTGGCTGGGAACCAAGTACCTTAGTACCCTAGCCACTATGCTATCACCTGTGACACCTTAAAACGATTTCATTGCATAATCTGCAATCATTTCCCTCTCCTTGAAACTCGAAACCGATCATTTCCCTCCGTCTCTGCCACACACATAGGTGCTGGCCACGGGGCTCAGCGGCCTCTACTCATCCCTGCCCACCAAGCTGGAGGTGCCCAACGAGGAGTGGCACTGTCTCAACGGAGACGACTGGGCACGCATGCCCCCCCTCGTGCAGTTCCTCAACTCACTTGAGTTCTGCAACGCTGTCGTACAGGTGCTTAGAAACGCACGCACGCACACCCGCGCGACACACACACACACACACACGCACACACGCACACACGCACACACACACACACACACAATCAGACCCACTGATGTCAGCCTCTGTGTCTCCCCCTAGGTGGCCCATGCTGACATCAGAGACCAGCTGCTGGGATACATCTACAACGGCTTCCTGGTGCCAGTCCTGGCACCCGCTCTTCATAAGGTCAGAGGTCACCATCCTACTCAATAAACATCCTTTTGGTTCTTCTTGGTAATATAAATACAATTTAACAATTCATTATTTATTCAACTATAGTATTGACTCGTTTAGGCACTATGTATTCTTTATGTCCTGTGTTAATTAAAATCATTACGAGCACATCATCATTATAATAACATTTTATGTGTGATATATAAGAAACCAACAGTGAACAAACAGGAGGGGCGAAGGAAACGTGTACAATACACAGATTGTACTCCTCCTGTTGTTAGTTATGAGTGTACTGTATGTGTAGTATATTGACTCCCCCACTCCCTCTCTCTCTCTCTCTCTCTCTCCCTCTCTCCCTCACTCCCTCTCGCTCTCTCTCTCCCTCTCTCCCCCACTCCCTCTCTCTCTCTCTCTCCCTCACTCCCTCACTCCCTCTCGCTCTCTCTGCAGCTGACCCTGGAGGAGGTGATGACCACGACCGCCTACCTAGAGCTCTTCATCAGGAGCGTTTCAGAGCCGGCTCTGCTGCAGACTCTGCTGACCTTCATCCTGTTGCATCGCCACGACAACGTGCACATCCTGGACACACTGGTCAGCCGCATCAACACCCCCTACCAGGTACCCCACGCCATGCAATGCACTCACTCACTCACTCACTCACTCACTCACTCAAGCCGCATCAACAAAACCCCCTTCCAGGTATCGCCATGCAGGTGTCTTTAGTCATGCATGTGCACACTGTAACTCACTAACTATGTGTGCACAAACATATATGCATATTCACTCAGTCCCTCGGTCAATATCTTTTATGCACACATACTCACTCCCTCACTCACTATACATACATTCAAGCATACATACATGTACATGAATATTCACTAGCTCATTATGTAGCTCATATACATATTTGCTCGCACACACACACACACACACACACATGAACACAGAGTAAACAACACAAACTTCATTCAACATGAGAGAAGAAATGTAGTGGACTCACCCACCCTAAGGCATTGGATCCTATATTAATATTTAATCATTCCAGCACGGAGACCTGCAGGATGTTGCCATGGTGATAAGCAGTCGCAGTGCCTATGTATGCTATTTGTCATGCAAAGTGATCAGTGATGAAAAGTCGTGGGAATGGTGTGTGTGTGTGTGTGTATGTGTGTTTATTTAGTAGAGGAATGTGTTATTCCAACAAAGTCCATGGAAGGTATCGTCAGATATCCTATTCAAGAATGGTAAATAATATATTGGTTGCTCGAACATTGGAAAGCCATAAGCTGTTTGTTCCATGGTTTGTGAACGAGGAGTAAGCTTTGATACACCTGCAGTCTGTTGTGTAATAGAGAGCCTGTATACCTTTCCCATTCCTCCCTGTATAACCACCACAATGTAGAACACTAAGCTAAGAGGAACCATAACATGATCAAACATTCTTCCACCCTCTTTTTTGAATGTATTGATTGTCCGAGTCTTGTTTCTTGCTTCGCCCACTTGAAGTTACAACCGGGAAGTCTTTGTAAAACCTGCGATAAACCTTTTCCTTTGTGTTGCCTGAGGAAAAAACAGACCTTTTAGATTCTTTATGATTGAATGCTCATCATTAACAATTCAGTTGGTAACGAGGGTATTTCAGAAGTGAATCTGTCTCTGTACCAACCCAAGCACAACACAGTTTCACTTATGAAGGCAGTGGAATAGACCTGTGTTTCTTCATTGTGCAGGAATTGTAATTATCTAACAAATCCCTGTCTCCCATTGGAACTTCACGGCCGTGCCTCAAACAAAAAGACCGTTATCTCTAGTGTTCATAATGAAGACTTTTCTCTGTTACTTCTATTTAATGATTATTCTCTCTTTGAAACTCGTCTCTCCCTCTCCTCTCTCCTCTCAGTTGGGAACGGTATCTCTGGCTCTGTTCCGCACACTCATCGGCTTGTACTGTGAAGATGTGATGCTGCAGCTCATCCTGAGGTATGGGAAGCACGCACGCGCGCACACACGCACGCACACACGCACACACGCACACAGACACAGACGGCTGCCACACATCTAATTGGTTTACTCTGTGATGAGTGTCTGTCCTCCACCCCCTGCAGAGTCGACTCGTGTCCCCGCCTGACTTCTTCTAACAGTCTGTCTCTCCCTCTCCTCCCCCCCCCCCTCCATCTCTCGCTCTCTTTATACTTCTTACCCCCTCTCTCTATTTCTTCCCCCTCCCTCCCCCCTCTGTCTCTCTCTCTGTCTCTCTCTCTGTCTCTCTCTCCCTCTCTCTTTATCTCCCCCAGGTACCTGATCCCCTGTAACCACATGATGTTGAGTCAGAGGTGCGTAGTGCGGGAGAGGGACTGCTACTCCGTGTCGGCGGCCAAGATGCTGTCTCTGACGCCGTCGTGCTGCACCCCGGAACACGCCCCCCCACCGCTCCGACAGCTGGACTCCATCCTCTGGACCAGGGGCACCGCCGCAGGCCCCGGGAACCATGGCGGCGCCGCAGGTGTGTGTGTGTGTGTCTTAGTGCAATATGCTTTAGAAGGAGAGTATTAATACACACACTTAAAGCTGCACTATGTCACTGTTCTACTGCAGCTGTTGATGATATCGGAACTAGAAGGTTTCTCAGGAATAAAACCCACCCATCCACAAGTCAATCCATCCAGGGCATTTTTCTCCACTTTTGCCCTTTTGAATGGGGCCCCTAGTGGCCCCATTCATTCCCCCCCACCCCCACCCCGTCTGCAGCCTAACTGTAGACCTCCATTGAGCACGATTCCTGACCCTGACCCTAGATAAATTACAAAATAGTGATAGTTAAGTGTTAACTGTGTTAATAGTAAAATGTCCACTTGAAAGACGCCTGACCCTGACTGATTCTTTTATTGCTGTTTAATAAGCGCTTGTAAAAACAAATCCTTATTCAAACCATTACAAAGCCTTTTCGAGAGCTTCTCTGCTGTAAAAAAAAAAACAAACCAAAAAGACAATGTATACCAAAAATATAGTAAATAATGTTTTCAAACATCTGAACAAAGAAGCCACTGAGGGAGAGAAAGGCCTCTGGCTGTTTGTCTAATCTGAATGTAATTGGCAGATAACGTACAAGCTGACGTGTTGGAGCGTTCTATCTAATTGCGACATCTCCCACTGGTAGAATCCATTATGGAGGTTTACCCCCCCCCCCCAACCGCCGCTCGTCATCCCCATCAGTTCTGCACCGTGTGAGAGCCGGAGGTTTGGGGCGTGCCAGCGTTTTATTGGGTACTTAACAATCGTCTTTTGGATGTACTTATTTGCCTTTTTTCTTCTTTTCTTTTCTTTCCCAGACAAAGCGCGGGGCTCCTCCCCGCCGGACGACGGCTCCTCCGACGTGTGCGTGATCGGCTCGGAGGTGTACCTGGACGTCAGCTACCTGCACTACCTGTACGACGCGCGCCTGGGCATCTCCGAATGCATGCGCGCCTGCCAGGTGTGGTCGGCGCCCTACGACGGCCGGGACCCGCCCGCCGAGGACTACCCGCCCCCCGCCGGGGAGGCGCGCGCGGGCTCGGCCCCTCCCGTGCCGCCCCTGCACCCCCCTCCCCCGCCGCCGCCGCCGTCCGCGTCTACCCAGCGTCGCCCACCGCCCCCCGTGGTGGCCCCGCCCCCGGAGCCGCCGTCGACCAATCAGCAGGAGCTGGAGTGGGACGACAGCTACGACGCCTGCCCCGCGCAGAGCGCCGGGCCGGAGCCCGAGGCGAGTAAAGCCCTTCCCCTGCCCGCCGCCGAGCCCCCCAAACACATCCAGGAGATGAGGCGGACGGCCATCATGCTGGTGCAGGGGTCCTACATCGAGGAGTCGGACTTCCAGGACGACGTGATGGTCTACGACCTGGTGGCCAAGAGGACCACCGCCGACGCCGAGGGAGGGGCCGGCCCCGCGGCCCTCAGGGGCCCCCCGGGCGGCTCGGCTCGGCTATCGGACACGACGGGGGTGGTCGGGAACGGGCCGAGGAGTGGGGACAACATCGGCTGCGGGGACTCCCCCTCCTCCTCCTCCTCCTCCGCCAAGGAGGCCAAGGAGGAGAGGGACTGCAACGCTAACCTGGAGAGCCCCGGGGCGGACGACCTGCTTACCCAGTACCAGGAGCTCATCGGCACCCTGAGCTCCGAGGTGGGCGGGGGGTCACGGAGCGGGGAGCCCGCGTGTCCCGCCCCCACCCTGGAGGAGGAGGAGGAGGAGGAGGAGGAGATCGAGGGCATGGAGGTGGATTTCAGCACCTTCTCTGCAGACACCCCGGAACCGGAGAAAGTCCAGTCTCCGCTCGGCCCCAAGCCCCGGCGCGGGAGTCGAGGCCATGCTGTGCCTTTTACAGGTGAGACCACACAAGGAGCACAGAGACAAGAGACAGGAGAGATGCCCTGCCTTCTAGCAATCATTATGAAGTCATTTTCTGATTTCCTCAAAAACAAAATTCAAATTTTTAATACATTTGTACATATATTTTTGATTGGCTTTTGTGCATTTATGAAAAGGGCAGTAAAACCAGACGGAAAAGTTGGGTTGAAAGATAGTAGGAATGAAATGGCATTCCCAAAGTCCTATTTGCCTTTTAGTATCGTAGCATGATAACGGCATCGTAAAATCCCAACATAACCCTAAAGCGTCTCTCCCTCCGCGCAGGCCCGTTCGTCAGCGTGCTGCTGTCCCGTCTGGAGAACATGCTGGAGAACTCGGTGCACGTGAACCTGCTGCTGACGGGCATCCTGGCCCAGCTGGCCGCCTACCCCCAGCCTCTGCTGCGCTCCTTCCTCCTCAACACCAACATGGTGTTCCAGCCCAGCGTGCGCTCTCTCTACCAGGTAACACCTGCTCTCCTGCTGCTGTGTGCGTGTGTGTGCGTGTGTGCGTGTGCGTGTGCGTGTGCGTGTGCGTGTGCGTGTGTGTGTGTGTGTGTGTGTGTG
>JAOPJO010000111.1:13119845-13130755 GCA_027123675.1 Molva macrophthalma
CACACACACACACACACACACACACACACACACACACACACACACACACACACACACACACACACACACAACCTGTAAACTTTAAATTTGTTATTCATATTCAATGAGCTCTGAAGCTGTGAAACACAAATTGCTTATAGCGACAGCAAAGTGCTCTCAAGAAATCATCTTTAACCTGTACCATTTCTTATTATGAAAATGAAATGGGAAAACATGAGAAACAACAAGACAACAAGATATTGGATTTATTTTTATTTGTCCACCATGGCATTAATGTGCAGCCGTGTAAAATAAAAGAAGGAGCTATTTGTTTAAGAAATGGCCGTTAAGGAAAACAGTTGCAAACAATAAATAAAAGCTGAAATAAGCAGTTTTTAAACAATATCTGATAAACAACGGTGGATGACATAGGGAAATTACCCATGGAGACGAGATTAATAATATTTAGGGGGGACATTTATCCAAAGCAACATACAATGAATTTAGATAGCCTACATGTCATCAAGAGCAGGTTGGGTTAGGGCTTCTTGATCATGGATGCCTACAGGTCAGGCTGCAGATATTGTGGATTGAACACAGTACCTTTCGGCTGGGAAAATCCTGCCATAGAGAGGAGGAACAGAGAGCATACATACATAGGAATGAAGATTCTTGTAGCGTTAACAGTATGTCATCAGTACGCCCCCCCCATCCCCCATCAATGTAACATGCTGGAACACAGTCATAATTCAGCTGCTAAAATGTTGTGTTATGCTAGCCACCGCAGTCAGGTATCCACCTCCCGTTCTGTGACCTATCTCTGACCTATCTTCCCGTTCTCTGTCACGTCCTGTTCTCCCTTTCTCTGACCTGTCGAATAAATCTCAAAGGCCTCGTGGGAATGTTATTTATAACCCAGAACAGCCTTTCTAACATTTCATACACAGATGCCATCGGAGTTAAGGAATAAAACACTAAAGCCGCACAGGTTTAAAGTGACCTTTGATACCATCTGCTGAATAACTGAACTGGCTCTAGCTAAAAAGGGTAACCTAGCTGGCTAAGCTAGCCATGTATCTGAGCCATATCAGAATATATAGGGTTCAGGGTGGCCAAATCATTATGACTATAGAATAAGTCTAAAGAGAAGAGCAGAGAAAATTAGTCTGGAAAGGTTACATTCTTATTTAATAACTCTCCTTAGATACTCCTCAGAAAGTAAGATCAGACAAAGTCTATTTTAAACCTTATGCTGGACATACCTTTAATGAAACTACATTCTAGCTGCACTCACCTATATGTGGATAAAACCCAATAGTTCATAGTCTCTTTTTTAAGGACTCTGTACTTCTGTACCTTCACGTTTTGAATGTACCAGTGAGTTAACTGTCATGAGTTCAGAGGAGTAGAAGGTGCGTTTGAGGTGTGAAGCGGGAGTTAATAGATTTATATTTGGAGGCTTTTACCTTCCACAGTCACACTGAAGTTAAACTACTTAAACATGGGTGGCGGAGAATCCATGTTTACATATTTTGTGGGAAAAGTTGTCTTTAGTAAAAAAAAAAGACTCTGGTAAACTTTAATCCTCCTAGGCATATACTTAAAATGCTAATCTCCAAATTTGTGGGTGTGTTTTTGCATCTAATGTATTTTTGTGTATGCCTTGATGTGGTGTGTCTGCAATGTGTGTGTTTGTGCACCTGTATGTGTGCTCCTCTGCATGTGTGTGTGTCTGTTTGTGCGTCCGGGTGTGACAGTGTGTAAAATTGATGTTCTCTGTGCCAATACCACATTTCCAATTCATGTGTTTCCGCGCTCTCTCCCTCACCTGTCACCTGTCTCTCTCACAGGTGATTAGTGGCAGCTGGCTCCCCCGGTAACGAGGCCGCGCCACCATATTTACAGTGCAGCAGAACTCCCAAGTGGTCCCTGATGGAGTGACGGGCTACAGTTTGACCCCGGGGTCAATCACTCCCAGAGATTAGAGTCGTGTTCGGATGCTGTCTGCCGCTATTACGGGGCCCAGCGGCCACGGCCCCTCATGTTTCAGACAGAGGACACATTTTCTCACAGTCACGTTGAATGGGAACTTGACGAACAAGAGGGGGGGCGGGGGGGACTCTACGTTTTGACCTTTGAACCGCCTTCGCACCTCGCTCCGAAGTCATTTCTGTGGGTTCAATCTCTCACTGATTGTTGTTGCTGGTGCTTGTTTACTCGTGGCCTACGGAGACCCTCTCATCCCACTCTGAGGACTCTTTAGAGAACATCTCCCATTTAATTTCTCTCTCTCTTTCTTTCCTATGTGGCTCACGTCCCTCTCTTTTTCCTGCTGCAAAACACCAATTAGCATAGCATCAAACTAGGGCCTGAACACAGTCACCACAATGTGGAATTGGGGGCAGCTGCTGATTCAAAGGCAAACATATGGTGAAGCACTTTGTAGTGTGACTCAGACTTTGCTCTTTCCCTTGTTTACTTTCTCCCTTTTTCTCCTTTTAATCATCCCAACATCAGGCCATGCTTCTTCGTCATCAAATTGGACTGGATTTAGGGGCAAAGGATAAAAATGTGTGTGTGTGTGCGTGCGTTTGTGCTGTAAACAACAGATAATACTAATAATAGAATAGAATAAAAAACTAAAAATACAATCACACACACACACTCCCAGAGGCACATGCAGCAACTTACCAGACATGTCTATATCAACAGCTGAGATAAAGGTTTCACCTAAACAGCATCTTACTTTGTGACATGTGTGCCTCAAACCAAATGGTTAACGATTCCATGTTGACCTGAATTTATTGACGGCTATGATTATGCAGCAAACCTCTGGTAAAACCAAAAGTTTGCTAAGAGTTTATCATAGAGCTGGCTTGCATAAATTTGCGTATAAATTGTTGTGCGGCCACAGACTGGAGGCAGCTTTGTATGAAAAAAAAAAAAGAATCATAAATAAATAAAAAAACTTCTGGCAGTGTTTGATATAAACCTATTTTTTTGTAAACCCCATCACAAATGCAGCCACATACGCAGCTGCAGACGAGGCAAGAGAGGACACCACCTCCACCGGGACATGCACATGCTCAGTGGTACAAGGCATGCACCGCAGCACCAAGTCTTCCAGGAATAGGAATCAGTTAAAACTGAATTCCCACAATATTGCTGGAATGTAGACATAAACTGAATGATCAATTTTAAATCCCTGCTGCACTACCGCTCGGATTTGATTTATATTATCATATTCTATATTTCACCAGTTAGTCTTTTCTATGAAAATGGAAGTTGTCTAAAGAGCAAGAATAGCTGAGAAAGTGAGTAGGATGGTAAGGTTACATTCCCACAAAAATTTACAAACTACGGTACTCCAGATATTCCCTGAGCATAGGATTAGACAAAGTTCATTTTGACCTTTTGAAATTTGGATTTCTATTATATTTTATTGTTCAGTTCCACCATGTAGTCTTTGTGAGATGATGTTTTTGTCCGAAGCGATACAGTATTTCATAATGTATTGAGAACGATCAATGACATTAGATACACATCATTGATGATGAGCAGCTAGTGGTTTGCATTCCTTCCCCAGGATGCCTTCAGGTAGACGACAGACATTGGGGGTACGAACTTTGAATCCTTACCCTCATGGCTGGGAGACCAACACCCTAAGCACTAGACCCTATACCCCCACGAGCACCGTATAGTATACCTCTGTCATGCTTTTTATCTTTCTGTTTTCTCTCTTTTCAACTTCTGTTTTTAGTCTTAGTGGGGGAGGGAGGGGGGAGTTTTCCTCCTCTCCCTCCCTCCCTGGGCTGCAGTCACGACATGGCGAGCCCTCCTTCACGCTGGGCTCTGTGGTAGGCATGTAAAGAGTGTCACGAGTGTCAGTGTCAAGTGGATGTTACCTTTCAGGGCGGCTTGAGTCTTCACACAGAGATAGGTGGTCAAAGAGCACTTTTGCACGGCTCAGCAGAATAGCTTGTTGATACTGTAACGTGGGGGAGCCAAAGTGTGTGTGTGTGTGTGTGTGTGTGTGTGTGCCATGTCTACGCCTAGCTGTATGTGTGTGTGTGTTCAGCTCGAGTCCCTGTGTGTTATGCTATTATCCGTCTATGAGAGGAGCCAGCTGTGGCCCCGGTCTGATGGGGTCCTGGGTTTTGTGTTTTGTTGTTGTTGCTCAGGGACCCTTCAGCAGGGAAAGTACTTGAACAAAGTACAAACAAACTTGTTTTAAACCCAGGACCATAAAACTCCATCTGCTCATTTGAAGTTTCTGTGGGTGTGTATCAGAATGAAATGCGGACACTGAGGATGTAGGATTACTTGTTGAATGGAAGAGACATATATTCAATGTTGAAATAACTGACTAGGTTTTGTAGCCTGTGGACCTCTATGAGTATGCATTTTTGAAATGCAAAAGCCATAACTAGTCCCGTCTTATGTGACGAATAGAAGTTATAAAATAAGTTACTACCCAAGAAGGCCTTTGGTGACAATGGCCCTGGGAATGTCGTCAAACACAAATCACACACATTTTCTGTTTCAATAGTTGGAAGGACTGTTGTAAGTTGGAGGTCGCTCTATTCACTAGCAAAGATCCATCCAAGGAGCTCAAGTTATTTCATTTTAAAAAAAAGAACCCGCCCTTCTGGGTAGTTTTGGGTCCAGGGCATAATTTTAATATCCTTCAAATGAGCGCTGAAAGCACATGTCTCAGATAGTTCTAAAGTTAGTATATTAAAATGACTATAATAGTTCTAGAGTAATCATATTACACTAGATACATTTCTATCTCAAAAATCGCACTTCTTCCGGCGGGAAGCTCCCCATTGTTGCACGGCCCACTTACTAGGTCGACTTCATCCCCTCCGAGCGGATTCCTCGGAAACCAAGACAAATTCAGAAATTTGTAGAAACACAATGATTTAGTGTTTTTTTTCTCTTGTTGGAATATATTGGTCAATCTAGAAAAACAAAACATCCAGAGCACAATAGTGAGGGTGTGAAATACACGCGTATAATGCTAATGATGCTAAAACTGGCGTATGTAAAGTTCAGGGGACGATCATTAGGGAGTGCCGCTTGCCAGTGGAAAAGCGCTGAGCTGTAATCGTTCATTCATCCCGAACACACTGCTGCTCTGTGCTCGGAATAGACCGTTGCGTTTTAGCAAGTCAAATTTCTAAAGGAGGAATATGCAAAAGTGAGGAGGCTCACGTCCTTTGGGATTATTGTAATGAAGCCCTTTTCCCCGCATTTTTGTTGTATGCTGTCAAACTGTGTTGTCACCAATTTGCTAAATAAATTCAGTATCAGGATTTTTAAGCAGACAGCTGCATATTTGGTTAAACGGAAAGTAGGTGGGCATACAAAACACAACAAGTGTAATTCTAGTTATATTGATTGATAGTCTTTAATACCCAATATCCGAAGTACTCCGAAGCAACCAGGTATGTCATTTTAGTATAGAGTTGATGAAGTAAGTGTTTTACAGCAATTCATCAGGATGAGAAAAACAAATTATGTTGAATAATGAGTTGCACTGGCTGCGATTTGTCTTTCCTCTAAGCTGGAGTGATGCGTCAGTAGAGTGTCAAACACTCTACTGCTAGTACTGATTAATCATCTTCACCATATTTTCACCAGCAGTCTTAATAGTTGTCTTTTATTACACTTAAAAAAATGTATGTTGAAAGTGGAAATCTCAGAGTTCCATTTGGTCCTTTTTTGGCGACACCTATGCCGATAAGCGGTAATTGCAGGTGTGTTCCTGGACCTGACCTCCCAGGGATCCAAACAGTGTGAGAAGGCAGTCAGTGGGCAGTTGGTTTACTTGCACCTCTAGCAGAGACCGGAAGAAACACCACTATGGAACACACAAGTGAGTCTCTTGCATTAGCGTACCATCTATGGCGGAACAACCTCTGCTGGGTAATGAAAAACGTGTCACTAACTGTGCACCACTTGGGATTTTTTCCGGGAATGTCGCCACCGACACCCAGTTCGTAACATTCATATTCGGCAAATGCAAGGGCTTTCATCATAGGCTCAATCACCATTGTGTTACCTCATTTGACGATAGATAGTGACGTAACCGACATTTATTATATATAGACATAGATTATTACTTTAATAATGCTTCACATCATTAAGGTAAGGAACTAACTAGCAGAAACGATACAGCGCATGGGTGCAGCATTCCAGACCTGAAGAAAGGTTACCACGGGAAAGAAAATACTAGGATGAGTAAATAGATAAAACAAAATCAAGCAAAGCAAGGGGACGGGTCCGGGTTTGAAAAGTCAGACTGTCACACAGCGCAAACCCAACAAATATAAAGCGAGAGAGAGAGAGCATGAGATGATGTTGTCTAGCTGTCACATACCTCAACAGGCTGCTCGGTCACAGGCAGAGGCTGCGCACGCATAATTCAGTCTGATTTAGCAGTGCGATACTGCGTTGAGGGATAATAAGCAGCATGATTTGCAGGGTGGTGTGATCCGACTGCATAAGCAGGGGGAGACTGTTGTTCTTTGGTACCCCAGCCTTTCGCGATCAACTTTAATTCCAACTCAGATTAATTCAAGTCAAGCGTAGATCCACTGACGGGGGTTTGATTAGCATATGTTAGCAAACACCACTTCGTGCTGTCGAGTCACTTTGAATAATAGTGTTCACACATTTCTTTCTAAGATATGAACTGTTGGTTTATTTGGGGCTGACTACGGATAGCAAATACCCAGTTTGCCACCAGATTTATACCACTGTGTTGAAGTGATTCCCAGATTGAAAATCAGATTAGCTCTAATCCGATGTCACGGGGGAATTTCGATGTGCAACGTTTAATATTTACGTTTAATGTCTAATTAACGATTACTCTCCACACATCCTCCAGCGATTGTCCCTCGCAAGTCAAACGTTCACATTGCAAAATAGAAATAGATATAAATGGTCTACAGACCATTTATTTAAACTCACACTCCACACAGTGTAAACTCAGCCAAGGATGTGTCACAACAATACATTTTCCAACAGCAGAGAGACGAGCAGAAAGGGGCAGAAGCACTGCCCTTTTCTGCACCATGTGGCCCTGTCTGTCTTTATGCTAGCTACACTCCATATGGCACAGCACCAAATACAAGTCCTTTCATCTCACCAATATCAAACAGTGGGGGGCGGGGGGGCGATTGTGTTTGACATGAAAGTGTTATGCAAAACACACCCGTCGCGGAGTGCCCTGTACCATAGATGTAGCACCATTGCACAGTCCCGCTGTGAATGAATTGTTTGACTCCAGCGTGTAATGTCAACAATACTCACTCTACATGAATGACCCGGAGATGTATTTACAAGTGTCATGATAATGACCTTGATGGCTGTGAAAGAAGCGCTGCGTCACTGCTGTTCTGCAAGTCTTAGGAACACACTACTACTACTACTACTAATTATAATAATAATTCATTCAATTTATATAGCGACTTTCATGACAACCAAAGTGTTTGACATAGTGAATGTGTGTGTGTGTGTGTGTGTCTGTGTGTGTGTGTGTCTGTGTGTGTGTGTGTGTGTGGGGGGATGTGACACCACATCCACTACCTGTACTCCGACTAGTCAAGTCTCTGGTGTAGCAGTACCCCATTATGCCCTGTTGTTCTGAAACCAGGACATTTAGGAGCAAATCCCCACCATTCTACTGTCGCTTAAGACGTTGTCAGCGCCTTGCCACCAAGAATTCATTATGGACAAGTCCAATCACAACACCTGGCTTCACCCAGTGGAGGAGCCAGGCAGGGAGGAATCAATCTGGTCACACCCAGCTGCAGGTCGAATTATCTGCCTGAGTGTGTATGTGTGTGTGTGTGTGTGTGTGTGTGTGTGTGTGTATTTGTGTTCATGTGTATGTGTGTTCATGTGTCTGTCTTATTGTGTGTATGTGTGTGTATGTATTTATGTGTGTGTGCGTGAGTGGGTGTGTGTGTGTGTTTGTGTGTGAGGGAGGAGTTCAGTCAGTGCATGTTGTCACGGCGGCCTAGACAAGGTGCTGGCTGCTGATTGGACCGTGTGAAGCCTGCAGATTGCCAGGCAACCAGGTCATTTGCATGGAGCTGGAGCTGTTATATCCTTATGGGTAACGTAATAGGGCACCTCTAGAGCACACTGCTGTCAATCACATGCTCCCATAACATATAGAATGGCTCTGTGCGCACTAGGGAAAAAAGTAATTTTACTTCGTCTCATAGTTGACTTATATATCTGCTGCTTGTACATGCATGTGTCATAGCTTCATCGTAAATTGAAGGAGGAGGAGCAGGAAGCGGTTGTATTGACTTCCTCTTACCAGCTCATGAGCACAGACAAAGAGCACCGAAGATATGTGACTCTCGGCGACGTCTTGATTAACTCACTCAATCATATCTGTTGGAGCACCAGTTGACACACACACACCCACATTATCACACACACACACACTCTCTCTCACAAACACACACACAAACATCCATGAAGTCCTCTTCCTCCTCCTCTTCTATTTCTATTTAAATGAGGCATGCACTAAAAGGTTGTTAAAACACGCTTTTTCACTCGGGTTGCTATGTCTTCACATAACAGTTTTAGAGAGCGATCGTCCGACACGCGCCCGGCACGCGTGACTAATGTCGAGATCGTGACGTTCGGATCTTGTTTTTTTATGCTCTCAATTTAATCCTCAAGTCAGGCGCTTCCTGGAAATGGAGAAGACGTATCATAAAGGAGCCACTACATCTCAATCACTTTCCACTTAACGTGCTCCAAGTCATTGCTTGGGACCGGTGCTGGATGTTATGGCATAGCTGTCGGTTTCCTGCCCCGCATTGGGAAGAATTTTCTCCCACTAAAACACCACTACTGTCTCATTCCCTGCCCCCCTCAATCACTCCCCCCATGAGGGGTTTGACAAGGCAGAAGAGATGGATGGGACATGATGGTGGTGGTGGGGGGTGGATTAGGAGACATTTTTTTCCCTAGGGAGTGGAAGGTAGAGATAGCGTGGTTACCAAGGCAGCCTGTTGTGTTAGCTACCCGAGACGATCAATACCGTTTAAGTTTAAAGAATAAAATGTGCGGCTGTCTCTCGCTAGTATTTACCTGGAGGAAGGAGCATTGGGTGAGTGATTTTTCTCAAGGAGGGAATTGCGTTTTTGCTGAAAATAGCATCGCACAGCCAGACCATAATGACCTCGCTTTTTAGGTCTGTTGAGGGCACCACATCCCCCAATCCCGACGATCTAGATTGAAATGCTGTATTTCTGAAGCAAACCGTATAAGCAAACGTTACCAGTACCATTATAATTGAAGTAGAAACTCAAATAAAACTAATTCCAAACGCCGGTTCCAGACTAATATCTTGAGGAGAAACCGGAGGTGAGCTTGCAAGATTCAACGCTATGAAAAATACACATCCGTGAACTTATCATTTGTCCGTTCAATTCTGCAACATCATCTAAATAAACACTTTATGCGTTGTATTTAGGGTTGCCAACTTCCTCACTATCATATAAGGGACAAAAGGAGGCATCCACCTTTTGTCGTGTGTGGGGCCACGGCGGTCGGGGTATGGTGTTCTGTGAATATACAGCGTACACAGTGGAAAACCAGAAATTACCGCAGCTTTTTACTCAGCTTAATAATACAGAACAAGAAAGTTTAAATAGAAAAAAGTTTAGAGCAAGGGAGATGTCTTGTTTCTTTTTGGAGTGACTTTGGGGCATACTAATCTTTGATATGCACCAAATGGTGCTTATTGACGATCAGGTGCAGATAAGCAGTTTACGATATTTGTGATTTAATTGTCAATAATTGCAGAATGTCTTCCAGGGCGTTTGACTTTTAGTGTTTGGCCAGAGAAAAGGCTAGTCAACGCTAGCTTTATGTACTGCGAAATTAAGTTCAGTTTATAGTTATAATTTCTTTGTCATTGTGCAATGTTCCTTTCTGCCCCACTTGTCACAGTTCATCACAAGGCACTTTGAGGTTCCTACATTAATGCATTATTTTAATGATACATTAACGCAGCCTAGGAAGTGGTTGATATTGCAGTCCTTTGGTCATATTATGAGTCGTTACCTTTACAGAAGGCCCGCAGTGCAATGTCACATGTTTGTCGTACCCTGCCTTGGGTCAAACTAATGCTTGGTCATACTTTAAAATCAAACCAATACGTTGTCTCTGATGTCATACAGAGTTTGGCGTTAGTTATCAAACTGATTTCTTCTTTCATTTAATTCTATTCGTTTCATTATTTTTAATTAAGTTGCATTCTATTACCATTGTTGGTTTTGAAGCTACAGTGGGGTTTTGAAGCTGTCTTTCCCCAGCAAGTCCTGCTGGGTCAAGGCTTTGGTAAATCTAGTCCATCTCGTCCACTTACAAATCTGACTGTAAGCTGCATGCCCTGACTTGATGATGGGTCATTTAACGCAGCAGGTTTGTGTCATCCATTCGTGTCCTTGTCTTAGGGGCCAAGATATACACCTGTCAAGGTGTGTCAACGCAATATAGTCACTGTTTCTGACACTTTAATTCTGATTTCCCAACTGGAGACAGAAATGAAGTGATTCATTTTTTTTTTTAAATGTACCTAGGGCCGATGGGTCACATAACGAGCACCCACTCACCCGGGTACAGGGGCGAACGGAAGCCTTGGTTACCATGACGACGCTGCGGGAAGGACAAAATACATCACGCTGCATGTACTCAAAACATCACAATGTGTTGAACAAAGGGAAAGCTCTAGCCTGGTAGGTTTCCGAAAGCAGCTATTTGTTGAGAAACACAAAAAAAGAAACACAACAAAAATCAATAGAAGAAACCCAAATGTCCTTTTCCTCTCTCTCTCTCTCTCTCTCTCTCTCTCTCTCTCTCTCTCTCTCTCTCTCTCTCTCTCTCTCTCTCTC
>JAOPJO010000111.1:13130855-13141522 GCA_027123675.1 Molva macrophthalma
TCTCTCTCTCTCTCTCTCTCTCTCTCTCTCTCTCTCTCTCTCTCTCTCTCTCTTTCTCTCTCTCTCTCTCTCTCTCTTAATCCCTGAGATTGTGTTTCTGTCGATTCTGCCAGCTCTGATCCAGTATAAAGATGATATCACCTATATGCTCTCTGAGAACAGAAGCCTGTGGAGAGAGTATGTTATTAAATCTCAGAAAGTGAGGAGCTAGCTCTTGATGTTGACCATATGTTATGAATAATGTATGACCATTGGTAGTTCTTTCCAAAGGCAAGATGTTTTCTTCGGCCAACTTTTGATTTTAACCTGTAGTAGGATGTTGTTCTCACCAGTCTGGATTTGGTGATGACTTGTTTGGAATTTTTTAGGTAACTAAAAAAAAAACTAAAAGAAAACTCTCCTGAAAATGTTCAAACCACTTGAGAAGATAGAGAAAGAACTCAAGAACGTAAGAGAATGCTTTTTCTAAATTAAAGTATGCTAGCTACCATTGGCTGCATAGGGGTACACTTGAATATACTTTGGGAATAAAGCATTGATGAGTATGGCGCAATGCAAAAAGCATTTTATTAGGACACGCTTCAACACTAAAACACACATGGGTTAATTACACTTCTGTGTAGACCCCTGCATACGCCCACAGAACCGTAAGTTACGTGCATTGCACCAAAAGAAATGAACTGCATGTCAGGGTGAGGAACAGCCAGCTTGGTTTTTCCTTCTGCGACAAGTTGAGGAAGTTCGCAAATATGTTAATATGTACTGTAAATCATCTTCACAATAGGAAGTTCACCAGATGTCACTGAAATAGTGAGTTGTTTTGGCTACTTTTTTGTCGTACAACGTTCGTGCTCATTCAGAGCTCATGGGTTCATTCTGCGGAGTATTGAGGATGTTCAGCCTCAAATCTGGACGGATGCCCTACATCACCCGGGTTACGGGTTGACCAGACTCTTTCTCTCATTCTGGTGCCGTCAGCAACCACCGTTGGTTTGATCGCCATCGGAAAAACGTTGTTAAGCAGCTCTCTTACACCGGCCTGCTGAAATGAGTTGTCCTTCATGGCTGATTCTCGTCTCTATGATAACACCCTAAACACTGCTGAGTCTCAGGGTAGTGTGTTTAAGTGTGTGTCTGTGCCTGTGCGTGTGTGTGGGATTGAGAGAGAGCGAGGGAGAGAAAGAGACAGAGACAGAGAGACATAGAGAGAGGAAGTGTCCATGTGTGTGTGTTTGCTCACTGCACAGTTGTGCAGCCTCACCCAGCCCCAGAGTCCAATCAGTCTGACTCGGGCCAGGTGAGGCTGCTTAAACCAGCCATCCTCCACACATACTCCCACACTATGTTTATGTGATTGTAAGTGTATTTTTGCAAGTGTGTTTTTGTTTGTAACCGTGTGTGTGTGTGTGTGTGTTTATGTGTGAAATCATGCATTTGAGCATGAATTTATGAAGTATGTGTGTGTGTCTGTTTATGAATGCATGTGTGTGTGTTTGTGTGTGTGAATGTATGTGTGTGTGTGTTTGTGAATGTATGTGTGTGTGTTTCGGTTTTTAAATGCTACCCCAAATGTGTATGCGTGTTTATGTAAATGCATTTGTGTGTGTGTGTGTGTGAAAGTGAACGAGTGCACAAGTGTATGAGTGTGTGTTATTCATAGCCAGTGCCAGCCTGGCGTTGATTTTCAGTAATGACTCCTCTGCCGTGGCCCACTGCCACCGCTGAAACATTCATAGCCATGCCCACATTACACGGAGCCCGCATATGTATCCTCAGTCCATCCATTGAGGGGCCGAGCAAATGCCAAAATGGGATGACAACTTAAGTCTGACCAGGCCATTCTGGTCCGATGCTGGGCCCTCCAGCCTGAGCTCAAGTGTGGTAGCTGCTGGTGAGTTGTAGGAATTAGAGGAATTCGATTAAGGGCCATCAGGATAAGAAGCCATCTGGCAAGGTAGGGAAGTTTGCTAATAGACCGAGCTTTCATGTTTCCAGTGTCTTCCCAATTGCTGAAACCGAAATATTTGGGTGTTTGATATTTTGAGTAAGTGAAGTCATTTGAAGGGAACCTGGACTCTGTGCCAACTGGTGGCCCCAATCATTCATCTTTCTGTTGACATCAGATTGATTTGTTCCCTCTAGTACCTCTGGTCTAGGTATAACCTTGGTGTTGTCTCAATCGAGTCCACTTGCTGTCCCCGTTCCCCCGATGCTTTGTATCACTGTCATTACTGATACACATGACCCATCACAAAAGCAAGGGGTCCACATACTCCACACACATTGACTAACTAACTAATCGAATTGAATCCATCTATGTTTTATTCATTCTGGCTGGAGTATGTGACAATCCATCTCCGCCAAAGTAAACGTATAAGCACATAATGGTGTAAAGTCCAAACCTCCGAAGCAATTTGCACTCAACTCATGGTATCTTTCGCATGTATGGTGATGATACCACAACAAGGGAACATCTTGAATGTTGAAAGAATGCACACATACGTAGCGGTTTGGATGCATTGAAAGCAGTATGTGCTCAATGCCTTGTGTATCTACATGTTGTGATTAACACTGTGTCAGTAACATAAACCAAGATGTAATACTTGAATATTCCCCCTTTTAACTCTCCTGGGTAAACCTATCATGGAGGGGGGGGGCTGCCTGCCTGCCTGCTATATTATAGTGAATTACACTAGAAAAAACACCTGTCAGGCATGAATATGCAGGGTATAGGTTTCCTTGTAGTTCATTGTAATCATCGTCATAATACCAGTGTGTGTGCATGTGTTCCTTTACACAGTAGGGTGCGTGTTTATAGAGTAATGACCAGGGCAGACCTGTAACATCAGTGTCGGAGATGGAGATGAATGTAGGTTGGTTGGAGGCTGTGATTGAAAGTGGTTCCCCACCGCAGACAGGAGTGGAAATTACACTGCTTGCGTCTGCTACTTACACATTTATATCAATCAAAAGCCACAGCTGCACCAAAAATTGAGATTTTCCCATTTGTTGCAATGTCACCACCCAGTTATTTGGTGAAAACATACAATAATCAAGGACCAGCCAGTGGAGATTGCAGGTTTGTATGGAGAAATACATTGCGTCAGGAGGGAAGGAGATTTTCTTTTTTATTTTGAGCACTGAGCTGAACTGTAATTTGATAACATCAATTTGATGAAACCATCGGGTTGAAAGGAAAATCGAAAGAGAGATAGTCATTTGTTGAGGTCATTCCAACAACGGAGATAATAACCAAAGTCTTTCATTTTGTGAGTCACAGCAAAGTGCAGAATCAGAACAAACTGAATTAACAATTTCAGGTGTAACCATGTTAATAGATGGGAGAGATCAGGTACTTTACCATGTTGGTTAAAGGTGGGATGTCCTAAAAGACTCAATGTCTTAATGAGGACTTAATGAGGCTAAAAAATATATAAAAACTAATTCTGTCAATGTTACATCTAGAGCATGCTACGTCATATATTTTGCATAAAAACATTATTTAAAACGGATTAAAGGAACAGATTACCTTTATGGATAAGAGTAACTGACTTACAAGACATTGGGAATCAATCTCAGCATCTTTCTGCTGGGAGTCGAACACACTAGCCACTACACTATATAAACATGAGACTCTTCCCTTGCAACTCATGAATAAATATTTTTTAAAGAATACCTTTTACTTTTCTAGGCAATTATACTACTAATTCTGACCACTGTGAGGCTTGAACTCAGAACCATATGCCTATGAGGCATGACAGCTTGGTAATGAGCCATCTGAGGGTGTCTCATCTATAAATATCACCCTATTCTCCTCTTCAGCAGTCAACAAGTGTGTATTCTAGGGCAGTGATTCTCAACTGGTGGGTCGTGGACTTGTTCTGAATGGGTCGCGGAGTGTGTGGTCAAAAAAATAAAATAATAATAATAATTATATTTTTACACCTACTTTTTTTGTTACTACTTCTACGTCTGTTACTACTTCTATTTTTTATTGCTAGAGTAATGTGCTTTGAATGCAGGGATGAAAATATTTGTTTATTTATGTTTGAAAAAGACACTGCCAGACCAGTTGAAAACCACTGTTCTAGGGGATTGTGTCTCTAATAAAAAATGGTACAATTACATTTTAAGTCCACTTCAAAGTGGACTTCAAAGTGATAACATTTCAGTTAAATTTGACACCTTTTGATATATATATATTTTTTTTTATTCCATTCATAAATACGTACGATCAGTGTGTTGAATCTATGGCACCATGAATTGAACAAGTTCAATTTGTAGGCCATACATTCAACATATTTATCATCATCATCATCATAGAATCCATTCAGAAACAAGGATGCCTGGTGCTTTGTCTCCACCCTGGAGCTCCTAGCAATGGATGATGAAGCCATCCATCAGCACAGGGACAGCATCATCTGCAGGGGGATGAATGGGAACCAGAGGCGCAGCCGGCTGATCTGTCATCTCCCGCTAGAACATGTATGGTCCGCAGCGAGGAGATGCATCCCCTACTGCTGGAACCTTAATGAGACAACGAAGACCCCCAACATAACGAAATCCACCCAGCCATTTTTGTAATTTGAGTCTACTTCCTAGTTGTCTTTTTCCCTTTGTCTTGTGGTTTTATTTAGCTTAGCTTTGGCCCCCGGTCGGCAAGGACGTTTTTAAGGGGAGGGAGGAGTTCAGTGAAGGTCAAATGCACATGTGACTTGAACATGCATTACTTTGGTAGGATGAACCCATGTAAACATGTGAAGAACATGCTTACTCCCACCACACACACACACACACACACACACAAGCATCCACGCACACACACACACAGACACAAACACACAAACATGACGATGATTGCCCTCATTTTAGGAGTATTTACAAGGTCACTGGTTACATCATCTTGTGAGGGGATAAATGCGTTCCGATCAAGGCTGTCTCGGCAGGAACGCAGGAGCAGCACAGATTCCTAATGAACACAGAGAACGGTGTGTTACTTTAATACCAGAAAACACAGAGCCCTTCTGGGATGGCCTTGAATGCCCTCATAAAGATGAGATGAGACGAGATGACAAAACAAACTGCCCTCCCATGGGATTCCACTTAAAGAAGATCTTCAGGTCTACTCTTTATTTGCTTTAATAATGTATACTTACAAAAAATATGAATACCGGTATTACATATTTGCATTGATATACTTTTATTATATAACGTTTCATACATAATATCTACATTGCTTCATTTGTATTATTATTATTATTATTATTATTGTGTTATACTATGGGAGTCAACAAGGAGGAAAAAGGAAGTATTTGTTTCACGTGGAGATTCATTTTAGTGAATTACACACATAATTTAATGTTTTTTGTCCCCTTCATTAAATTGTTTTGTACACTTAAGTGGTTATCATGGCCGTATTGTTTGGTCTTTATCTTTTCATGAATAGATATAATAAAATACTTCTAATTTAGATGTTTGATTTAGATGAGAAAGATGTGGTAATTAATGTCGAGTGCCCCCTAGCCTATTGCCTGTCCCATGGTATGACCAAAAACCTTTCATTTCCATGCATGTCTTTGAGGCTATTGTAGTTGGTTGCACTTTTAAAGGCTAACAGCATAATGATGACTTCATTAATTTAGGAGGGTTGCACTAAGCCGATAAGATGTCCTCTTTCATGGGATTCCCAAGCTGCCATCAATAATTCAGCTATTCTTGCGGGATAACTGATTCAAAGCCCATTTCACACTTTGCTTCAAATAGGCATTGATGACCGGGCGTCCCCAAAGCCAGACATTGTATCTTGTTCAAAGACATCACGCGCATTCACAACAACCTTAAAGCTTCTGTCAGTCTTCAGTCTTCAGTTTGACAAAGAGTGACTGTCCGTTACTTACTCTCTCCCTCTCTCTCACCGATAAACCGAAACGTAAAAGGAAAGACAGAGCCAGCCTTAACCCGACCTGCTCATAAATTTCATTTAAAAATGACATTAAATGACGAAGTGACTTTGGATAAAACATTTTTACTAAATGACTAAATAGGAAACAGATGGATTGGCTATAGTCAACATTTTGTAGACTGAAATAACAATTGGCAGTTCAATAGAAGCAAAAGGAATATGAACTGCCAAATTTAAATCCCCTTTGTTGTCTTAAACCAGCAAGCCTATCGGTCAGGGACATCATTAGAAACCCGATTTCTCTCCATGCCACACTGGGCATTGATGATCGACACAAAAGTAATCTTATTAAATTCCCATTCCCTTTGTCTAACCATTAATTATCCAAGCTAACATGCCACTGCGCCACTAACATCTCCCTGAGCAAGGCAGTCAGAGCCTCTCTACCTCCCTGTAGGAAGCATCTAGCATTATGTTCCAAACACGTCAAGCATGAAGTCAAATTAAATGTTTTCTGATTTAATCCAAGTACAGAAAGAAAAAACATGACATAAACATAACAGGTATCAAGTTCATGAGATAGCTCTACCGAGTTGTGAGTGATCTTCTTTTGCACTGTTTACTGTGAAAGTCAGGGGGGCTGGATAATAATGATAATGGCTGGGCCTAAAGGTACAGGGTTCGATCCCCAACACATTGGATAAAAACAACTAAATGGTAATGTTGTATAAGTAGTAGTTGTACTGTGCAGTTTTAAATACAATTTGTTAACCAATCAACTCCATACTCCATCCCTCCCAGAACACAATTCAACCCCTCTCCAGGTGCTTCTCATCTGACCTAAATGGCTGTCCTTCCTCATAGCACTCTACTCTGACCTTCTTGGTCAGCCTCTTCTGTCATTTTGCATAAGACACCGTTAACTACAAAATCCTTTTCCCTTTCTCGTCAATCCCTCTCTCTGAATATATCATTTCAGCATCTCCCTCAGTGTTTTGTAATCTGGTCACAGGTCTTTCTGCTCACTGCTATGTGGATGATACCCCCTCACACACACGCACATACGCAGGCACGCACGCACACACACACACACACACACGCGGCAAGGCGTGCATTTCAATCTTGGTAGAATTGAGCTACTCCTTCCTGAAAAAAATTTACCCCACACCTTTCCATTACCATCACAAATGTACCACATCCTCTGATTGCCAAGAACATTCAGCTAAACCTTGAAAATCAGTAATCCTGTTCTGCCAACATGGCTTCAATTGCTCATATCCATATCCAGGATTATATTTCCCCCCCAAGTAGTCTGTAACTTTATTTTTGCAGGGCGTCACTAGTTTTACATTCCTTGCTTGTGTCAAACCACAAGAAAAGGCTGGCTGCTTGGCTATAGGGTGGTACACAGTACATAAAAGAAATAGGCTCATCCGTCAGGTTTCATTGTTTGCCAAGATAACTTTGGGTGAACCTTGAGATTCAGCTGTCCTTCTCTGCTAAAATTCAAAGCTCCATCTGCAGCCTGACGACATGTAGACTGTGATGCTCCTTTGGCAGAGTTACCACCCTCTGCAATCAGACCACGGCAGTGGATCCACAATCCTACTACATGAGTAATATTCCATCTATTAAAATGTCCCTGTCCCCCCCACTCTCTTCCAAGTTCTTTGCTGGTTTTGCATCCCTTACCATTTCAAATCATAAATTGCCTGTGCTTCTTGGCTAAAGGGCAGAACATTGAACTAGCCATGCTTGCATACAGTATACTGTAGAATAGCTAGGGCAGTCAGGTTTTAACCCTTGACTACTTCACACTGCTACTTCTCAACCATGGCAACCACAGGCGGTGAGAGAGGTAGCACATTGAAATCACAACCTCAGTTAATATCTGTAATGGTGGAACGTAATCTCCCTCCCATTCTCTAACAGAAGTGTCAGGTCTTTGAAAGAGACTGCGTCCTCTAATAGAAGTGTCAGGTCTTTGAAATAGCCTGTAGACCCATTTCCTCACGTCACACCTGGAGTCACTGGACTCCCGACTTGTGATAAAGTCGACCCTCTCTAGACTCTCTAAAAGATCAACACACAAATCAATTATTTGTCATTCAACCTGTGTAACCTTTTTCTTGTTGAGGGATTTGTTCGAGGAAGACTGGGGTGTGGTTTGAACAACTAATGGAATATGATATTTACAGATAAAGGAAAAAAGCTTTCATTTGACTGTTAGCAGGGAATGGTAATGGCAATGCTTTATTTCTTTATTTGGTCATGTTTTGAATTCAACATAATCCCAGAGATTAAGGAGATATTAAGTGACTATCCCTACTTTATCCGGATATTATGACGTAAAATTTAAAAAACGGAATCATTTTTGTATGAATTTATATGAGGAAACGAAAGAATGAAGCTACTCATAAACGATACTTTTGGTAAAATGTAATTGCTTTAATGATGTGCCGAAAATTGATGATGAATTCAAGGGAACACATACTAGAATATTTCTTTAATCTGTGTTACAAGATGATTTAGAGGGAGTGAAAAAGAAGATCTTTATTTTCATAGAAGGTAGGAACTGTCCATCATTAGCAAACATTGACCTGGTGTGTTAATTGAATGACCTTATGAATAAATCATCTAAGCCCGTTAGCGTATGCGTTGAATCCAGCTCACTCAGGTCAAAGTCCCAGTGTAATAGAGCCCAGCTGCTACCTGCCCAACCCCACCAACACTCTCACTCTCTTATCATATGCAGCGGCACACTTATCTTTGGTGGAAGTCTGTTCTTCTTTTATACAACACAAATGTGTGTTGACTGCGGTCTGTGGTGTGTGTGTAAGAACGCCATGTTGCCTCTACTGTGTCGAGCTAGTCGATTTAGACTCTTCCTCTCTGTGGTTTTTCCCTTGGTTGTGCAAGCTACCCAAGTTTACAGTCTGTAGATTCACTCAAAACCTTCACATATTTTATTCTACACTACAAGTAATTTATTTAATTTATTATATAAACGAATTAAATGCACATTCAAAAGTACCATAGCTTTAATTATAATCAGGAGCCTGATTATAATAATATACTGTGTATTAATATAACACTTTTCCTTTAAAACCATGAAACGCCGCCCCCCCAACCTCCAGCAACAGCCCATTAAGCGCATGTTCTGTACTTACAAACTACTTCTAGACTTCTGTATGAACTTTAAGTCTCTCACCAAAGGAACAACATGGTGCTTGATACCCGGGGAAATGATACACAAGCACGATGTGCTTTAAAACAGGAAAAAAGTATAGGGATTCTTATCCGTTTATGATGCTAGTGTAATACCTGGGGAAACGCCGGATTTTAACAACATTTTCCCCCAACTCAGTGGCACTATGAGGACAATAGTATCATCTGGGTGCGATGCTAACTGCTAACTGCTAACTCTGATAGTGCAACTTTTTAAATCCAACCATCATGTCATGTCTCTTAATCAGTTTCTCCCTGTAGCGATTGACCTATCACCTTTACTTAATTAGTCTGCGATTCCGCTCCGAAGAGTATACGGCCAAAGAATATGAATAGACAAGGTAAATTACAAACAACCACAGCAATATGTCATTTACATGACCACGAATGAGTGCATCGTTATCATCATTTTGATATATTGGAAAATAAAGATGGCCATTAGATGTGGTTGGGCTTTAATCCAACGCGACTTGTTTATCCATTATCTTTATTCCTTTATTGTTTCGCTTTTTTCATATTGAAGACAAACAGGGGAGGATGATTACACGGGAGGGTATTAATGAAAACGAAGAGCGTCTCCATCTCAAACATAATGGATTTTAATCTCATAATGATGTATTCTCAGGGCGAAGACCGCAGCCTCGTTCTGCAGTTGTGAATAACATGAAAACAGCTTCACGGTGTAATTGGTCCATTCATTTGCAAAGACGATTCTGTTCCACCACACGAAAAAAACCGCCAAGGATTAGTATGGAATGATGAGATGTTTATATTATGTACAAATGAGTGCTGTCGTGGGGAGAGGTGTGAGCACCAGACGTAATGTGGCATCGTAAGCGGTTCTCTAAGCGTACTGATCTGCCCCTCTCTACGCTTGATGTCATACAATGGCCCTCGCTCACCAGGTGATTTGAAAGAGAGAAGTGGCAGTGATGTGTTTCCTCAAGGAGTCTCTAAACTGAATTAATGTACCAGTGATTCAGTCCAAAGTGAAGATTACAACCAGTGATATTTCAGAAAAAACTTCCAACAAAGTATCTTGAATAGAGGATGTAGGACGTATCTTTTTATCTTGTATTTTTTGCTGCTTAATAAAAACAAAATCTAGGAATCAACACACTTTTTTCTTTTTAAATGGCCGTTTTCACCTGGCTCATGGATTTCTCCCTTTCAACTCAAGCCAACAAGCCCTTTCATCGTTCCGGACGCAAGCACATCCATAAACTGCGACAAAATGTTAAATGCATAAACACGACCGAGAAAAAAAAAAAAAGGAACCGCCACCAAAATTGAATCGATTTTCTTCCTTGCTATGAATATTAGCACAGTTTACCCCGCGGGGCCTTGACCTATCTTGCCTTTTTTCCCATTACGACCCGCCTCTTTTATGAAGCGCCCTGCGTTCCACTCCGGCCCACATCACCTCTGATGGAGCCATATATCAGGCCCGGCACGGCTGCTCCTTTTGTGCCCCGGCGGTCATAACGCGGTGAAATATGCTGGCTCCAAGCTAGGGGGGGGGGGGGGGGGGGTCCGG
>JAOPJO010000111.1:13214411-13231091 GCA_027123675.1 Molva macrophthalma
TGTGTGTGTGTGTGTGTGTGTGTGTGTGTGTGTGTGTGTGTGTGTGTGTGTGTGTGTGTGTGTGTGTGTGGTGGCCTTCGTGAGAAAAAGCCCCTTTGGTTCCTCTCCACTGGCCCAACCTTTACACAGCACATTGGAATGCTCGGCATGCGAGGGGGCTGCACTGTGGCCTTTGAATGGGCTGCAGCCTCCTTTTGTCCATCCCCTTCTGCCACTCCGTAAAGCATCAACGACGGGCCTCCCCTCTGGCACTGACCACCCTGCCTACCGAGACCCCTCTGGTCACAGAGAGGGAAGACCCACCAAGCAGATGTTCATCAAGCCCCGCTATTATCATCTTGTTATAATCAGCAAACTTTACCGTGCAAACTATTTGGGCTGTCCCAGACACTGGCTGCGTCTCAGGGAAAATAACTGGGAGGCAAAATGCAAATTATGCATCGTTTGACTTTTTTGCATAAATATTATGCAGATTGTGGGAATTTCTTTTTTATATGCCAGCAGAACAAACATGACCTTGAATGTGTGAAGTCTTAATCACAAATCCTTGGAGCTATGTCGCAACTAGAAGAGGAAGTGCATCAAAGGATTCAATGCCTCTTAAGAGGGGATGGATGTGTGCTTTACAACTCAAAAGCAACAAATGTAGGGGCAGGTGGGGGGGGCTAGGGTCCCCTCTCCTGGCAAATGTTTAAAATGTAATAGGCTAAACTTGGAAGGAAGAAAAATAGTTCTTGGGCACTGATGCATCCCTAAAGAGAACTATGTCATTGTGCGATTGTCCAGGCTGTGACAAAACAGGAGAATGGTGGTTGCGGGGTCAAGGATTAGGGGATGGGGGTCTGGCATCAATGGATTTTGTGAGCAACAGTGGCCTGCGAGTCACATTCCAGATTGGACAGATGACATGCATGCGATGAAGAGGGAGGGAAAGATGCTTGTGGAGGAGTGTGTGTGTGTGTGTGTGTGTGTGTGTTGGGGGGGGGTTGATAAATAGAGAATCATGGATCATGATATTTTGCCAAGCATGACAACAGTGTCATCTGCACGGGGTTTGGTTTAACAGCCTACTCAATGCGACTCAAGTACCAGGGTTTTGATGGGGTTGGGGAGGAAATTAAATCAAGGGTAAAGGGCTTGGTATCTCCCATATGTCATCAATGAGCAGGGAGGGGAAATAAATGACAAATTCAAAATTCTACTTTTGAATTTGCCTAGAGCTCATTTGTAAACTGAATTTCCTATTGATGGTTCATTTAGCGAAAAGCAAATTTAATGTCAAGATTCAATTGAATTTGCAAAAGACCACCAATGGTTCCGAGTTGGCGGTCCAGCAACACACAAACACAAGGCCAAATCCCACTGGGTAATAATGGTAGAACTTACTGGCACATAAAATTGCTGTGACATAAATATTAGGTTGTAATTTTTTTTAACACAGTCGGATTTCAGGGAGGCTGGTTCAATGGAACACAGCAGAGGTCACATATCATTTACTTTTCGAACCAATAAAACACAAAGGCAATTGGATAAACACATAGAAATGATCGCCTTGATTTATTTCAGAGTTGGCAAAACTGAAACTATTAATCTTTAAAATCATCCCATAGTCTTCTAGAAAAAAATACCCAAAAATCCATTCCCCACTAGAACATAAGCAGGAGGATTGAAACTAAAGAAAACATAAAATGGCCTTGATCAAATTCCTTTTACAATTGTGCCACTGTGTTAAATTTGCAAGAGCCTATGTGACTAATGACAAGTCTAATTAATTTATATTACAAGCTATTTAATCATTTCTAGTAGTTTTTTTCCAGTTTATTGGGGAAATGTGCTTTGTCATTTGGCTCAATGCCAATTTTTTTACGCCCTGCCATATGGTTTGGTTTCTTGCCGATTTCTTGCCAACGGCGCTGATTTCAAACTGCGGTGGACACAGATTTTCCAACTACCGTTGTAATGGAAGGGTAACCGATAGACAGGTTGATGCTGCAGCAACACTGTGGGTTTCCCAGATCCCTTAAAAATAAAGTGGTTGTGATTCGAAAACTATCAACGCAGCTTTAAGAAGTGCACAATATGATATTTTGACAACAACATGAGTCCTAATGTTTACAACGTCAAGTTGAAATCATAGTTGCAAGCTCTAGTTTCTGATCAAAATAATTATTGATAGGAAACACCCATTTTTCAATAGCAAGAATTGCAATTTCCCTTCCAATCCTTCACAAGCTTATCGGATACTGAATTTGGGGCTCCTATTGGGAGTGGTTTTGCATCAACTATTTACACGGACAAAACAACCCCTTGATGTTGATCATTCAGAATGACGTATACGTCGAGAGAAAAGCCAGGTCAATTCCCATGGGTACACCCAGGTTTTGACCTGAAATATGCCATATGCTCCTTTTTAAACCACAACATTTTCAGTTTCAGAAGGGCAGGAAAAAACGTTAAAATTGATGCAGGTATAAATTGACTGGGCATTTAAAGAGAAATTGCGAGTGAACTTGGCAGAGGAATATTGCAAGATAGAGATGAATGACAGCATCCAATGAATTACAAATTATTTCCTGAGGCAGTGGACACTATAGAATAGAAATGAAATAGAAATCCAAACAGCTCGTCTCCTTCCTAGTTTTCTGTTTTGAAGAAAAGTTATATTTTCGCCTAAAAATATCCCCTAATCATATGCCATTCTCCCAAACGACAATGCTATAGTGCACTTTCATTCAGTTTGAAATTGATATGTTTTGGAGGAACTGTGCAAGGGAGGGCATGATGAGTTGGGTTATTTCTGTAACCAAAACAATGTGGCCCTACATGGCAGCCACTATCCATCACATAGGACGACACCTCTAATTTCCCTATGCACAAACAAAAAAAAAAGGAGCTATAAAAATCTTAGCAAAATAAATAAACATAAAAAGGCAAGTGGCCAAAAGAGCTGGAGAGAGCAGGGATGTACCAACTCCAGCAGTAAAATAAACAGAAGCTGATGGGTTTCAAGAGGCTGCAAAACAATACACCATAACTCCCTGGAGAGAGAGAGAGGCCCACAGGAGCAATCCAAGAGTTGAGCACGAGCCATTGTTTTTAGTCTTCTGGGGATGAATCATATTGACAGGTGAGACCCACCAACGGGAACGTGATCAGTGTTTCGGAACTTTAAAGTTCAAACGTGGCTGTCATCCTTTATGCGTTCAGCTGTATGGTGGAAATGGTCAGCATTCAACACTAAACGAGTAGGAAGTGGACTGTCTTTTCCCATTGTTATTTCTAGAATGTGAAAAAGGTACAATTGATCGAGGGCCGGTGGAACCACTGATCGGGGCTTTGAAAGGCCAGGTTGCTTTTTTTTTTTTTTACAAGTTCCCCAAGAGCAGATCAGTTATCTCAGTTGGTAGCAACCGCTTTAAAGCTTGACTTGAGTGCAATCAACTCTTACGTCTGACTGCACACAGTGAGAGTGAGACATGAATAAATAATACTCGTATTTTGGAAAAATAATTAAAAAAAAAAAAGAGACAGGGCATGAGAGGATGTGGTGATGTTTAATACGTCTCGACAGTGAAGTTGAGTGATGCAATGCACCAGCAATAAAAATGATGCCTACTCTATAGTGGACATCGAGTCACACGAAATGCGGTTACATTTATTTTGTGTGTATGTGTGCAAGTTGGCATGTGCATATGACAGAAAGCTGTCAGAAGACCTACATGTTTGAAGTTCTGAGACTCAAGCATGCACACTCTTTCGTCATGTTTTCTATGTGACTTTGTGTCAGTGACATACGCACTAGATATGAGTAGACACTCCCTTTTAAATGCAATCCATTGAACCGGTTACATATACATGGCCCTAAATTGAACTACACAAATTTCTAATCATTCATATTTGAATGTTGACTGGTGAATATCAGGTACTACTAACCAATATCTCTAAAACCAATCAAGGTGTGATATCAACACAAAAGATAATTTTAATTTTAGCTAAAAAGGCTAGGCTTTTTGTTGGTGTGGTGACATTGACAGGGCTTTGTAGTTTAAGGAAAACAGGACAGCTTACTGTTCACGAGATCACAGGAACCTCATGCTGCTGAAGTTATAAAACAGATCATAGTGAGGGTCAGGCTTGGGGTCTTCTGGGAACTGTGCTAGCAGTGCTAGGTTCGATGGCCAGGGTCAAGGGTCATAACTGTTTCATTTCAGAAGGGTGGGGGTGCGCTCTGTGGGACATTAAAGCTAATCTATTTGCCTTCTGCCTGCACCTCTAACTCCCACCGACACTTTGTATGAACACTGTCAAACACCTGGGACAGATTTTTTCTTCCGTTAGGCCCTTGTTCATTTTTGACCCTGAATGTCATCTCATCAAATTCAGCAGTGTCAGATCAAAAGGACACATTTTAATGTTGGGCAGGGCTGATGTTTGAAGCCCTGATGTGTACATGGAATGATTGATAGGGATCAGGGGGAATAGGACAGTGTGTGGTCTTTCAAAAGCTACATACCAGCATTGAGACTGCTAAACTGCATGCTCAAAGCCTGTGTGGTCTGGGTTTACACCAAGTTTATGTAAAGGGCATGATTTGCCGGTCTTCTATCACGCAATCATTATATGCCCAAGTCAGCACCTTTTGTTTCTTTGACACACTAGTCCTAGCAAGAAACTGTAATGCTGGCCATAAAAGCATGTCTGACAGATGACAATGTCTAAATGAAAAGTTTCATGAGACTAATGAAGGGTGGCTATTGGACCTTTCTTTGTTGACAAAGAATTCAATAGTTTCCCCTACTGGTTGCCCTGTAGGTAAAGTGGTGTGGGCAGCTTCAAAGAAGACACCGCTTGTATTATTTGAAAATCACAATATGCTAGTCATTACTGAAATAGGGAGTTTGAGTGTATATAAAGTTAAGGACTTAACGTCAGCGGACAGCGATGACTTAACATCGCTGTCCAATAGGAAACCTGCAGTTGTTAAAGTTAGCCCTTCTGTTTGTCTTCTAATAAACAAACATTCTACTACCCAAGTACATACTCTAGACAAATGTGTCTCGGAAATGCCTTGAAATGATGGCCCAAGCTTTACTAGGCACCATTCAACATATAAACAGTTGGAACAGTTGCAGTAAACAAACATCTTTCCTGATCTCAACCAAACGGCGCTCCGGCTCCCTATATAAATCTTCTTCCCTGAATTGGCATTTGAAAGAGCCGGCTACCCACAGTTCTCTAAAAATAAAGCATTTAGGCTTTGTAATGATACTCTGTGTCACAGTGCATTCACTCGACGCGGGGGAGGCATGGCCACTGCTGAGATGCAGTCTGTGTTGTGTTCTTTACTCCTCTCCTTGCGTAGAGGGGGGGGGGGGCTCTCTCTCTCTCCCACAGTGTTGTCCATTTTAGACATCGTTTATAGCGCAAGCTATCAAAGTGAATTCAAGTGCATTGTGACCTTGGTCTGCCGATAGATTTGACCTTTATTAGTTTGCAGAAAAACAATTTAAAGGGTCATAAAAGTCATGCTCCGGGTTGTAACCTTGGTGTTAACCTTGAGAGAAATACAGTGGAGCGTCCAGTGTGGGTCTAGGACTTCAGACGGTGAAGAGATCCGCTCAACTGGTCAATAATAATGACAAAAACATGTCATATGGGGACAGTGGAGTCAGGATGTTCAGAATGCAGCTTATTTTTCTATGAGGAACTTTGCTATAACAATCCTGAAACGGTCATGCATGTTTTTGGTTTAGTTGAACAGTCTTTTGTGTTCAAAAGACAAAACAACCAAACACAGCCAGTTAATTGGATATTGTTAAGATATTTCCGGGGGTGGAGAACAATGAGCAAAATTATGCATTAACCTTTCCAACACTGTTGAGGTAGGTCGACAATTAAAGCTTTTATGAGAAGAGAAGTATAATGTAAAAGTGCACTCCACACCTCATCTTTATCAAACACGCTAAACACACACGCTAAAAATGAGCTTAAGAGTCTGGAGAAAGTTCCCAGAAAATGTTGACTTTTCTCTGCTTTCTCAAGGAAGTGTCAATTCCCAAATGTTTTATTATTTTTTTAAACAATAAGATAAAGCTGAGGGAAGGAAACCTGTAATAAGGCCGCTCAACAAATTCTCACCAAGCATCTTGGCTTGTTCCCTTTCTCTCGTCGTTGTTCTTCCTGGGGAGCCCTGCTGGGGTTACGTAGACACTGAGGCGTTGACAAGTCTTATTGCCCTAGACACACAATGATGAAGCCCATACACCGCTGCATGATCGACGTAACTCCACCTGTCTAATGACACTAAATGGGTTGAGTGGTATATAAGCGTCCTTTCAATTGACGCTTTTGAGGGGGGAAAAAAAAAGTATTGTTTAAAGATCAATATTGTTGACAGCTTAATTGTACAAACTTCAGGCAACAAAAGCCTGGGCTGGCGGTTCCAAGTCACTCATGACCCCCATCCTCCCAGAGATGACCTTTTCATGGTGACAATAGGCCATGTGCCTAATGGTTTAAACCCGACCTCCCATCTGGGGTGTTTCAAGCCTGTGAGGTGATTCTGTTTTTTTCCTGCATCCCTGGGTCTCCATCTCATCGCATCCTCTACAGGACAGCTGTATGGTAATGAGTGCTTGAGGCTGGGGACAGGCCATAGTCACGACGACTGTTTGGCATCTATCGAACAAGGGCCCCCTTTCTCAGTGCCTGGAAACGCATGAACTTGGCTGATTAACTGTTCAGGAAACAGATGACGACAACCAAACTTCCAAAGCAAGCAACAAGCTTATTTTTCTAAAAGGGATTTCATGGCTGAAAATCCCTGCCAAATTGTTTAACAATCGCTGGAATTAAAACGGATGCTGTAGTTTTAACAGAATACTACACATGATCATCTACAGCTTTGTTTATAACGGAAAGGTAAATTATGAAGTGTTTGTGATTAATCCAGGGCCACAAGAAAAAAATCAAGGCTATGCAGCGCAAAACATTCAAACTTACGTAACATTAAATCAGCATGGGCTAGACTTTTTAATGCCAGGCCAGCGGCAGGTTTAATCCTGATGCGACTATGATGAAGGACAGGCGAGGGAGGGGCTGCCGGTGGTAGACCCTGTTGCTAGCCCTCCCTCCATCGGTAAACTGTTGCCTGGTAACAAAGATTGTTCTTGCTGGCCTCCAGGCTGCAATACATTGCCTCTGGCTTTATCTGGGGATGAGACTCTTGTTTGCCATTAGAGTGAACCAATCCTGGCCATGACTGCAAGGCCTGCCACCCAATGCTGAAATCTGCAGAGCATGGTGATGAACACTTCTATATTGGAGAGCATTTCACGTGTTTCGCACACCAAATATAACAATTCAACAGAACTGCTTATCATTTCAGCATTTGAACAAATGTACCTTTCCTCTTGATAACACACCATATAAATATATAAAAAAAAACATGCCTAACAAGCAGAAATCCAGTGAAGGATCCACATTAGTATTCGTATGCACCAAAAGAGTCGGACATTTACATCACAGCTCTTATAATAAAAAAATACATCTGGGCAGCGCACCAACGGCCTGGAAATTAGGGCTGGAACCTTAACGCTTGCTGTTGTCCCCCTGCTGTAATGGCCCAGCCATCTGTCTCTTATTCAGTCCGTGATGATGTAGCTTAATTGATATGCAGGGGAGACGTGCATACAACAGTGGGCTTGCTTCCAAGCCTTCAGTCAGCCTGAAGTGGCCACATCACCTGCTCTCTGTGTATTGTGCTCACAGGCATACGGTGTGCATCAGCACCAAGAAATGCCAGATCGCATTACAAAACAGTTACTGTATATATATGCAATACTGAGTGGATTAGAGGCAAGATTTACAATGTTATTTGTAATGCTTAGAAAGGTTGGCCTCACTTCATTCTACAAAGAGAGGAAATAGGTTCAGTGAGTGTGACTAAACACTATAAAAAAACCTCTTACAGATAGGTGAAACGTTAAGGGTTCCCCTTAAAACTGACTATGAAGCTGAACATCAGCGAACCACCATTTTACGTCACTGAAGTCTTAATAGAATAACTATCCATTATTGGGCACCAGATCAAAAAGCATGGCCTCATCCATAAAATAAAATGGAGGCTATTTTTAGTCCCTCTTGGCAATTAAGTAACGACAAGCGACTTGGCATACGTTTTTAGGTCATCTGATACTATGCAAAGTGCGTAGTCGATACAAAATAAAAATGAAATAAGTAACACTGGACTTGAAAGCTTAAAGCCAACAATTGCCTTGAACCATTGGTGCTGAAAATTTCCTGGAAGCCAAGATTCAGTCTCACTTTCAAGTAGATTTGAAGATTATATTACAAATAGTGAAAAAAAAATGACGCATCTTCGTCAACACATTCATGTATCAAATTCCTCACAGAAGTCCAACCTATTAATTACCCTCTTTAAGCTACTCTAAATGGGCACTTTTCACACTACTTTGATGGCCCATTACAGATGTACACATACCCTCCATGTCGTCCCTAAATACGTTTCATACAAATAACTCCATACTCCACTATACAACTTGCTCTATATAAAGTGCTTTCAAGTCATATAAATGAAGTGCATGATTAATTTCAACAAGGTGCATGCAAGTATACAGCAAGTTAGCAGAATTCAAAGTGAAACTTAACTTTAGGGACTTGTAAACTAACAAATAAAACCAGTTTCATAACTAAAATATAAAAATACTTTATCCAACTTCCAGAAACATATTGCACTCTCTGTCCAGTGACTGACCAGATGACTGGGAGCTGATTTGGCTCCTGGACAACTGGCTATAAGCAAAAAGAGGCAGCAGCACAATCTGGCCACAATGCTCTGAATAAACCCTGGGATCCCAGTCTCCCACGGTCATCACAAATTAAAGAGGCTGTTTGGACAACATCAGCACTGCGCAGCAGTCTACAGAGGTTGCAGGGAGGGTGTGCTCCTAAGGCCCTGAGAACATCTTAAGGGGATGCAAATGGGGCACACAAAAGGGCATTTGGTTACCATGTCTTACACAACTTCTTCATCCCCCTACTGGTTTTAGCCCTCAGTAGAATGGAAAAAAACCATAAACACTTCATTAAAAATGTAACAGTTGTTCAACAATAGATTCTCTATAAGGGAAAATGTCAATCTTCTGGTTGGTGACTTTCTAGTAAGTTTTACATTTCTCATTGTTTCCAAAAGTAGAGGGTTTCCAAGTTGACATGTAGTGTTGGCAGTATGGCAGTGTTGATGTAATGCTCTAGCAGTGGAGCTAGACTGGACCACTAGCGGTTAAATTGGGTACCTCCAAAAAAATCAGTTGTGAAAGGAAAATCTAGAACTAGAAGATTTATAATAAGTTGAAATTACTTTCCTTTGGGACGGCTGCTACATTTAAATTGAGCTAATGATACGAAATAGGGAGGGGAAATTGCAACAACCAGGCTGCCTGACTAATTCCATCAGAGTCCTGTCACATTGGCTCATGTTGCTAGGACATAAGGCTGGGGAATCTAATTTAGCTATGGAATCAGACTCATTGTCATCCATCACTTACAGCTAACACAATACAACTTCTTAACGCACCAATACTTAATTCAGAGAATAAGACTCATGTCTGACCAGTAGCACTGCAACATCCCCCCCAATCATTTGGAGGATTTTAGAAGCTACTAAGAGGACCAATGCATGCTGTTGTCACCATAACTGGCAAGTCTTTATTTCACATGAATCTGCATTACATTTTGAGTAGAGGATTAGTTGCATTATAAAATAGGCCTACATCCGTGAATATAAGTTTAGGTTATTAACATTAATTGGCAATTATTGTGAATTTTTGTATTGATAATATGTACACCTAGCCTGGGAACCAGACAACCGAACGATTGTTCAGAGAAAAAATGAAAAATGAAAAGTCCATTCAAAGTGTGTATCTTTCCCTGCCTGAATAGGAGCCGGCGAAGAATACTGCTGCAGAATCGCATTTTTATCATCTGATCGTTTGTTCCTCTTCATTTCTAAAGAAGTTCAATTCATTAACACAAATGTGTTCTTTTATTAACGCAAAAAGCTAAACTACGTGATCACGTAGGATTGCTGCATGGACGTCAGAGGCTTTCGGTTCCAATAGCTGCAAATATGTTTATTATTAAAACCCTTCTCAAACCATCAACTTTTGAGGCTTGCCACAACCTCATTTCTATGGAAGCAACTGAATAGTGGGAGCGCCACCATGGAAAACAAATCCTGGGCGGAACACTGGAATGTCCTTCTCTGTCGGTCTTGCTGCTTCTCACACTGGACGGCAGGTGCCAAAGTGCTACTGAAGTACTTGAATAATTCTAATATATAATTTGGATATTAGTTCTAGTTCTAATATCCAAATACAAAACTAATGAAGGGTGATTCGGTCATCCCATGTTTGGCAATTCTGAAGATGGCTGCTGTTACCTCCACTGAAGCGCTGACATGATGTGTTCTCCACTGAGGTCCCATCGCGCCTGTACATTTATATCCCCCCCCCCCCCGAGATATTCACATGAAATGTTACGTAATCTTTTACCTGCATTTCACATGTATGCATATGCAATTTTTTATTATTTTTTTATGTTTGTTTGAAATATTGCCATAAAATACAAAATCTAAAAAACACAGCATTCAAATACTGAATCGAGATTCAAATACCTACCTAACAAAAATATATCCAATTATTCGGGCTCAGTGCTACTGGCGAGTCAGGTTAATATACACCAGTAATCAGAAAGCAATTTAACAATATAAATCCATGGGCCTTCTCCTGGCACATATGAATAGTGTAAATTATGGACTGATGGTTCATTATTACTAATTATTCTTCCTTCTTCTCTCAAATGGGTATGAATTTGCTCTCTTCTCATATGTTTTGATTCGATTCACTACTGTGCTGGTTGTGGGGTTAATTGGCAGCCGACAAACAGTAAAGTTAATGTTAACTGTGATTCTGGTCTTAAAAACAGGACTAATTCATCAAAACGTATGCAAAACCAAACCCCTTTTCCATATCAAAACCATTGGATGTGGGTCCGGCCTAGGTAAAGAGGAGGAGGGTCCCCACAGCGTGTAGCCAGCCCAACAGATAAACGGGAATGTTGACACGACAGCCACCCACCCCCCCCCTCCTTCGTAGAAATACTTTGTTTAAATCTCATAGTGTTCAAAATCGAGCTGAAACCGGGGGTTCACTTACACTTTAATGAATCCCCACCAACTGTTCCATTGATCCATATTAAAAGTGGAAGATATCGATCCCATTGTTATACTGTCTTAAGGGGGACTGAGGATTGCTAATCAAAATGCTGGCTCACTAGGGGATAGCATCAGTGTAAACATTATGTTCTAGGACACTAAAAACAAATAAGGCTAAGCTGCTGGGGGATTCAGTAAGCTGCGATGGGGGAAGTTAGCGCTTTACTTTGCTCTAACATTATATACACTATATATACACTACGCATTTCCGTCACACCAACTTTAGACTTCTAAAGATAGGAATCCTAATACAAAATATAATATACAATCCCAATCCAATGTAATTTCACCATTTATATACTTAAATGTGCTGGCGTCAGGGTTAATGGGGTGGAAATCAATGCTATGTCATGATATATCACATATAGAACGCTATGCCACCTAGCTTGTGCGTTTGCTTTCAGCTTCGGTTTGACTGTGATGAAGGTTGCCTCAATCCAGCCTCTTCTGGAAATATTGCAACATTGAACATACTTTGATCACAAGAATCCCACTGCATCACAAACTGAGTAAGAATTATTGTACAAACATTTCAACTTGGAGCTTGGAGATTTTGGAGGCAGTTTGTGTCAGGCACCTAGACTTGGCCTTAACCAAGGCTATGGCTCAGCTACCTCATCATTGACCACCTCAAAAGTTAGATCAATTCAAGCGCTCCCTGTCTCTTTTGACAATATCAATTCCTATATAGTTAGGGTTAGGATTCTGGAGATTTCAATCTGTTTAAGCAGTTTGTCAAACATGAGTCAGCAATGTTGTACCAGTGTCCAGAAAACAGTAACTTAACAGTAGATGAAATTAAGGCAGGCAAGGACCAAATGATAACTTATTGTTAGAGAAGACAATAGAAGCCAGCAGAGAGCCCGTAGCACAGGCTACAGGCAGAAAGGCGACTGAAAGTGAAAGGTGGCTTTTGAACCCACATTGTCATGGAAAGTTCACACCACTATGTGCCACCCGAGTAAAACTCTCCTCTGGAGCATCGTGCTGTGCACAGCCGCCATGCTGTCAGTCATACTGCCATCCCCTCACAGGTGACCCAAAAACCTACACCTGTGCACACCGAAGGGTAAAGGAGTCTTTATTATATAGCCTTTTAAATATTTATATTCATCAAGTCAAATAGCAGAGGCTTTTATCCAAATACTACTCATATAAGATAGAAAAATCGGAAAGACAACAAGTCTGCCAAACATCGACTGCATAGTGCAAGTGTCTAGTCTAGAGATAAGCCACAAAGCAGGAGCTTCTCAGAATTCTTAATGTTGAACCAAGCGCTGCACCCTGTCGTCATAACAACCTGAACCTGCACCGAGGCTTTCGTGACGTTGAAAGCATGCCGGAAGAAAAAAGAAAAAAAACTATGAAAAAAACAGAATGAGCAGGTGATTATGAGAATAAGTGCAATAAATAGAATGCACTTGGGTTTGTTGCAAAGAAAAGAAAATGCATAGCCAATGAATCAACCTGCACGATGCCTTGGCAAGTCTCATTTAAAACGTGTGCACAGGATTGCTATGACTGAATGCCTGTGAATGAGGAATAGTGAAGTTCATTATGCAGTAGGTTGGGTCCAACTCTGACTAACAAGGTTGAGTAGGGTGTTGACATGGGGGGGATAAAGCAGCCAAAATCACAGACAGCTCTTCGAACAAGTGAGTTTATGTTGCCCTCTAGAGGTAAGACATTTCAGTTCACTTTCTCTTTCGCTGTGGACTCTTTAAGAGATTTGATAATTGTAAAATGCAAAGACAGGTGGAACGTTGAGATACGTAAAGTATGGAATACATGTGAACACTTTCATACCTGTGTAAGAAGCACAACAGCGGAGCGGCACATGGAGGGAGGGGAGAAAAGAAAATTCTCTTAGCAACAGGAACTTATGAAAGGGAACTGCATCTGTTTATCCAATTAAAATGTGAAAAAGGAAAACACCATTCATGCTTTGTACAGACTTTGTTAATGGTGTTCTCACCCACTGTGACGTCTATGCCACAAATTGAAGTATGAGGAAGCAAATTAGCGCGGTATTTGCACAAAAACAAGAGGAGAGCTTCATTTTCCATACGGAATTCATTGGAATGCAAGGGATGATGAACGAATGTGACACCAGTGTAGAGCCGAGCCTCTTCATCACACTAGGATACTCTGGAAGCAAACGGAGCACTTGACAGAATGTTTTGTTTTGGTGTAGCGTCCAGTTGCTTCTCTGTGCAAATATGGTCTAGACTCTATCTCAAGCTTCAGTTAAAAAAAACATAAGGAAACTAAAATTCAGTTCATTGCCTTCTCAGACGGTTACACAGAATCGCCTCAAGACACAATAATATACTTAATGGTTTAACGATGACTTGAATTGGGTGTGTTGTGCTTGATATGAAAGTCTACTTACTGAGTGACATACACAAGAGTGCCTAAAGTGGTTGATACAATTGGCATTCATCATGATACAAGTTCAGACTAAAAGCTTTCCAAAAACCATGAAACTGAAATAAATCGACTTCATAAGGTCTATTACAAACATATTTCTCAACACAGTTCTTCAAAAAAATATTTTGTTGTCGGTGCTCACCCAGGGGTTTTACGATAGACAGCACTCAAGGCCTGCGTTATCCAGATTAGAGGAATCACTCAACTCCATCAAATGCATTGACACAATGCTCTGCTAATTCTGCTAGGATAATTTTCCTCAGCTGCACACTAATGAAACGGGTTGATCAAAAGAGCAGCCAAGAGGATTTATACAGAGCCTGCAATGCATTCTTCAGGGTGGCAGTGTGGTTCAATAACCAATGGCTATCCAATAACCCATTTAACAGCACTTTAAATGTTGTTTATAATCGTCTTCAGTAAACGGGATGCATTAGCAATCATGATTATGAGCCTTGCGTCTTTATTTTTCGTGCTCACATGCTCCTCACATAATAAAGTCACTTTAGATTTAAAATGCATCGTTCAAGGTCAGTAGCATGTACATTACTTTGGATTAACCTCAATCCATCAATATGAATTTCATAACAACCGGAAGAGTCCACGGTGGAGATATCGGGTTGCTCTTGCATTGGCAATCATTTAGAGAGTCATTGTCACACATTATGTGACTGAATTAATCTATTCCCTGCAGACTTTTGAAAATACTGTTGATGACGTCAGAAAGGGGAAGGAGGGACGGGGGCAGTTGAAATGAAGGAAGAGTGAGGGAAAATAAGATACAGTGTGTATAGCAGACAGAGCAGAATGTGAGGCCTTATGAACACTGAATCAATCAATCAATCAATCAATATGTTGCCAGCCCTGCTTCACATTGTTATATTATTGAGAGGACGGAAGTGGAAAGGGCTCTATATATAACTTTGATTGAAAGGGTCAAATCATTCTGATGACATGAAATTAGAGGACATCACCTTGAGCTTGCGTTATAAGAAAGAGCAAAGACACCATTTGACAATAAAAGCTGGCACAATAGGGAAAGACTAGCACGGAAGGAAAGTAAAACATTTGATAATGTCAGACGCCATCAAAATCCCTACAATGATATGGTGCAGGGCGAGTACAGATATGGATGCTAAAAGAACATTACCACGTCTTTTGAGTTATTCCAGCTAGAGAAGTCTAAGCTTTTTGAAGCATTCGAGCAGAAGGCAAGAGCAACCTTGCTCCTCAACGGTTCAGACAGCTTCAGAAGTCTTAGACAGAAAGAAAATGAAAAAAAAGATAGAAAACCAAGCCCTTGATGGATTTTAGTTTGATTTTGAAAACTACGGCTCCATACATCAACATTGAAATACTACAAGATGTTGTCCCTGCAACTGAATATTTTTTTTAAGATTCGGTGATCTAGAGGGGGCATATCTCGGGCAAGCAAATCCACCAAAATCTAATGTGGCAGGCATTCATAAATTCTACCTTGAGAATGGCTGTACAGGCGGATGTGTCCTTTGGGCAAGAAAATCTTCCTATTCAGAGACTGTCAATTTTAAAGGGGGCTAGTAGCACTGTAAGCCCACACAGCGGGTCCCAGAAGGAGCTGGAGAACTGTCAAAACACTATAAATAGGGATTCAGGTCAACATTGCCTCATCATGGTTAGAACTTTTACACGCAAAATGCAATTTCTTTGTTCTTTGGCTAGGTGCCCTGGTCTTTTGTTTCAGTTAATGCACCCAAGCCTGTCAAGTACATGGACACGGCTACCGTAATTGGACAGGAAGCTGATTGAGCTGTGCTGGCCGGGCAGGGTAGGCTTACTGTGGTGAACATGTCAAGTTTAGAGAGTGACTGTCAAGCCCAGGTCATTTATAAAGTGGACATAGTTTATAAATAGGGGATGGTTCAAGCCCAGACATATTCCAACTCCACATGACACACAACGCAAAATCAGCGTGATGCTGTGAATCATGTTACTGTTATTTGTGAGACCCTGTCGTCTATGAATGAGCAGCAAAATGGAGACCAAAACTCCTTTGATTTGTCCCTTACTAGTTTGATATAGATAATGTATTTTTTATTTTTTTTTTATTTTTAAGTACTGCAGTGTATAATTGACTGGAAAAGTATGAATTGTTGTTTAGCCTATGGCTAGTTACATTAAACCAATTTTTGACTTAACCTAACTGCTAATTTAAAATTATTGATGACTGAAGATGGTAGATGATGGGACTTATATTATTTTGTGAAAGTTAAATCCACACTACAATTGATAAAAACTTAAAATGAACGGCAATAGGATACATCAATTAGCATTTCTATTCGCCTGACAAGGCTGCCCTCATGACTAATGTGTAGAAGGGAGATTTAAAAGTTTAAAGTCAATTTGGCTACCCCATTACTCCCATTAGTTATACAAACAATTAACATCTAAATAATTCCCAATTGTTGGGATAGGGCAAAGGCCCAATGCACATTCAATTCACAGTGAGACTGAGGTAAGTAGGTTTATCCAAATCGAGACGAATCTGCAGCAATCACAATCCATCAGCTAGTGACTCATCAGTTACCTAGAATTCATGACAATAACAATGCAAGCCCAAAATATACCAAACAATGTTTAAGCTCTTTGATTTAAGACCCATGTTTGCCAATTAACACAGAACATTTGCATACAGTCAGCATTAGCATACATATTTTGTCCGTACTCTAAACTGCACTGTCCAATAAACTGGATCTCTTAAATCGTCCACAAACGTTTGCTTTGGGTGAATTAGGTGGAAGCCACTCCTAGGGTTAGAAAGCTGGCATCTTATAAACTTCTAATCAAAATACATAAAAAATGGCAATCAACAAACACAGCTCCGGTTCGGGATGCTAGTGCTCTCACAGGTGGATCTGCTCGGTCACATGACTTATCAAGTACAGCAGAGGTGGCACGAGGGGAAAAAATAATAA
>JAOPJO010000111.1:13233390-13251790 GCA_027123675.1 Molva macrophthalma
AGAGAGAGAGAGAGAGAGAGAGAGAGAGAGAGAGAGAGAGAGAGAGAGAGAGAGAGAGAGAGAGAGAGAGATGTTTGGGGAAATAAGTCAATGTACAGATGGAGCACTCTTGGGAAAGGGGACGGTTAACGGTCAAGTTATGGAATCACTCGCTGTAAGGTTAATGTAATACCATCTTTGAATTCACTCCTGCTTTGACCCCTTTCGAGGCTGGCTTAGCTTTCCCCTTTCATTTTTGGGATGTACTGAAAATGCAAGGCAAGGCTATATTTACCTTTTAGACATTCAAATGCAGCAAACATTTTATAACATTTGACAATTGTTTAGGCCACCAACAGCCAACCACGTTTCAGAATTAGTGAAAATTGTACGGCTTTGCGAGAATACTGTTGAAAAGAATACATATTGAGTATTTGTTTTTGAATGCTGACTGGATAAATGAGAGCAGGCTATACCTTCCTCTACAACGCTTTAGCGGCACCTAGTGTCTGCCATCGCTGTCACCTTCGTGGTGATACACAGACCTAGGTGCACACACGGGTCAGACACTAAGATCTTAGTGCGGACATAGCAGAGAAAGTTGGGATGTGTTGCAAGATTCTTCTTCCTACATTACATGTTTCACAAGGAGGAATACCCGACAGATCTGTCTGGTCTCCATACTCAAGGGAACGCATGCGAGAAGTGATGCTTCAAAAAATGTAGGTCCTAGCGTTCCGAGTTGTTTGTGCACGGATTTGAAGTGAAAAAACAAGGAAGAAAAAAAAATAGAATATGGAGGCGAGAATGGTTGGGGAGACCGGCCCAGCAAGGATAGTCTGTTCGACACAGCAGTTCACACTACATGATCACCGCTCAAGGGAGCACGCTGCGATATGCCTCTGAGCTGGGGCATGTGTCTGCAGTTTCGAAAAAACTTGTGGGCGACTGGAAAATCAGGCTAAAAACGTCTAGCGTGAACTTGCCATTAGTGTCTCGGGGGACAGTTGTGCAGAAAGCTATGATTGTACAGAGCAAAATATATGCATGGTTCTGTGTAGCTCAACTGGTATCAACACTGCCGGTTAAAGGGTTCACTTCCCACTGGCGCCCACTCATGCAAAGAATGTATACACTCGCAGTATTGTCCATAAAAGGGCCCATCAAATAGCATGTTCAAATATTATCTATGCAGCACAGTACATTTTTTAAATGCAAGGATGTTGAGTTTACTTGATTATCATGTTATTCATGGTTGCAAGTAGATACACAGGTGAGGTTACAACAACACAACTTGAGCCCACACTTATGCATATCATGCTCCGAATTTAACAGCGTAAACAATATGAAAGACATACTGATCCAGTTATAAAATAGAAGGGTGAGTTGAAAATAGTAAATTGCTTGCATCTCGTTATTGGTCGGTATATAGGAGAAACTAGACATTAATCAGTTAATTTAATTATAGCTGGCATATATGTGTGACCATTCCGGCTTTCTGTACCCATCAGAGACGTAGGCATTAAATTAAACCAACTAGATTGGGGATTCTCGTAAGAAATAACAAAAGAATGAGAAGATTTTAAACATAATGTTGTTTAACATGGTTGCAATGCAAGCAACGAAAGGATTTGAAAACAAACTTATCCTTACCAACTCCTACAGATGTACTGCAGTATCTGCTTTCCTCCTACAGCAGACATGTGTAGCTCATCTGGTCGCATGCTTTGATTATTAACCCTCACGCATACAAGCGTTTGCTAAATAAATACATGTGAATGCAAATATAAGCCCAGGTTTGGTATCAGCGTCAAAGCTGAGCCAACTGCTCAAGCAACATATGGTTCTTGCGGATGGTTGTTGATGTGGACATAGCTTCAATGGGTAGGTCCAGATCACCTTACTCAAGCGGAATGGCAATGTGGGTTTCAGTGTGTGAGAAAGTACAACCCCGATTCAAATGCCCGGCTGTTCATGTCCTACAAGTTGATGCTACCCACTACAACAGCTTGGTGTCCATTCTGGCCTTTTCCCTAGAGCAACACTGCATATTTACACCAAAGGTATGGATACTTTTAATTTCAGAACATACCACACTTTTTAAATCCTTATTTTTGCCCAGAAGCAGGTTTTAAGTGGTCAGCACTATAGCCTGCATGTAAATCAAGACTAAATTGGACCGCAGACACCCTGCAAAATCCAAGATGGGCAGTTCAATAGACTCATCTGGAGTGGCAATGAAGAGCCAGAATTGCTCACCAGAAGAAGCCACAACCTTATAAAGAGCCCATACAAAAGCCTCCACAAAAGCAGCCTTTTGAACAATCCATTACTTCAGTTTGGTGTACTCTGGCTTACTAGACTTTTTACTATTATATAGTGCATGATTGCCAAGTGGTGTACTTTATCAGACAAAAGGAAAAGTCTGTCTGTAGAACTGTCTTAGATAATGGTTACAAAGTTACATCTAGGGCAGAGCCAATGTTTGTAGTGTTTATCATGTGATTTGATGTGGCAATCTCGAAGATCTCCAAATATTTCATTTAAATAAATGTCAGCTAAGTCACTGCAAACAATTTAGTTTTGTAGTTAGTCAGTAACACAATGGTGATTGAGCATATGGCCCACTGATGAAAGCCCTTGCATTTGCAGTATTATGAAAGTTATGAACTGGGTGTTGATGGCGATTTTCCTGCCATTCATTGAAATCACAAACAGCACAGTTTAGTGTCACGTTTGCCAAAGTGAATGAAGCAGAGATCTTTGAGATTGCCGCTTTAAGCAAACATAATATATCTATCAAAAAAGGTCAGTTAATCAAAGTACCTATTTTCCTTACAATAAAAAAAATGCTATCATTGTCTCAGACGTTGTGATGGCAATTATTAGCATACTACAAAAAGCTGAATGTTTGACTCTGCACTGTTCATATAACTAATGCATAACAAATACTAATGTAACCAAAATTAGCATTTTTTTCTCACATCTTGGGAAACCGGGATAAGAATAACTTAGATCAGGGATAGCCTAGCAAGAGGAATAAAGACAGCATGCACATTAACGACATTTAAGATATTAAGAATAATTGTCTTAACATATCGAGGCAATATGGAGGTTATTAACCAATATTTGCCATAAAATGTTAAGACAATTATTCTTCACATTTTCTTGGGCTTCACAAAATTTTTTTAAATGATGGCACATTCGACATAATTGTAAAAATTATTCGTTTTTTTATACGAAATATACAGAGCTTAAAGTTTTAGCCAAATATAAACATGAATCATTTAAAAGTAGACCTTGACTATTGATCGTCATTGGTTAATCTCGATTAATGACTAGCCGTATCTTGTGTCAATCTATTTCTTAATTAAACTTATTTTTAAACAGTGGGTCTTCTTTGTACTTATATGGTATTAACTCCGTCATGACCTCTGTGGCTCCGCTGCTATATGGTAGTGGGTCATACTGGGGGTCGACTGTGCCAGCCAAACCCTTAAAAAGTATGCCTTTTATACACAGCTGCAAGGCACAAACGAAACACTCGACCATATGAACTAGCTTCAGAACCAACATATTTGACTACACAACCAAGGTAGCTACACTGGTCAATGAATATGACCTGTACATCGTATTGAACATCGAACGTGAACTTACACTCATGTTTTAAGTTGTGCATGGTGTAAACGACAAGTAAATGCATCTTCTTTCATTCCAGATGAGAACAACATCGCTTTTTAACTTCTAAAACTAGCTTCAGCAGAAGTTCAACTTATCTGAATGTGGAATATAGGTAGCATGCAATTTAAAAACACAAAAGCACATGTCATCCATGAATGCATTTTTTTGGCCTTAATGAAACGTCCAAACCCTAAAAATAGGCTCATTACTGGCAGTCTTTTTAAGGACACGGTCTATGGTCGTCGGGTTCACTATGGGTGGAGGGAAGCGACAACAAGCGCGTCTACGCACGTAGATTAAACCTTTCATATCTTTGTAGGAATGTCAAGATAAAAAAAGTTGATGTCTTTACAGTGCCTCAACTGGAATTTTGAATAACCGTGTATGAATATTTGTCATATATAAGCATCACGTCAAATAAAAAAAAATGTAATTAAATAATATTTAATCAAATAAAAAAAGACTTATCATTTCATTAGTCGATCAATACGTGAGAATCGAAGGGCTGACCTTTAAAAAAAAAAAGGCAATGCAGTGTCCATAGGTCAAGGCGTAGGAGGAATCGACCTCCACTTCCCAAACACAAGCCGTAGACGAAAAGAAAAGTCATGTTTGAAAATAGGACAAATACCGTAAACATAACATGGTGGGCGAGACTATTTTTTTTTTTTTTTAAGAGTGTTTTTCTACTCCCTATAAACCAATATAATATTTCCACTCCCTATGAACCAACAACTAAATACCAGTGACAAACAAAGATTTTTTATCACGGTACGAATGAGCACATCTATGTTCAGGCTCCCAAAGCCAGCATGGGTTTGTGGAGTTGAAATGACTCTTGACAGAGAGTTCCATAACGAAATTGAAAGAAAGCCAAGTGTGGCCCCATAGACCACATACTCACCCGGCGGCGACAGAAGGGCAAACCCTGAGCGATGATGTTGATGCTAAATATCTTGAGGACTTTCTGAGGGTGTATGTGCTCCTCGGCCACATCCTTAGGCTCTGCTAGGTGAAGGGCCCGACTCTCCGCTTGGTTAGCCTTCTCCTTCTTGGCGTCCTCCTTCGACATCTTTTTGCGACTGCCAGCAGATGAGAACCGCGAGATAGGGCAATGCCGCAGCATTGTAAAACAAACAAAAGAGGGTGTCTCAACGCCCCATATCACTCAATCAACCCGAGAGTGCTGTTCTCCTAGCGTCGCAAGCAAACAATCTTGTTCAAATAGATGGACGCCCGTCTGGCCTGCACTGTAATGAGCCACTGGCTTTCTTCCTGTTTGTGCTGTCCTCTAAGAACTCTTGTCTTAGCCCCACTCAACTCACCGCCTCACTTTAAAATATCTCTGGGGCGTGAGGTCACTGCTGCTCCCCATGCCAGGAACAGCAGCTGCCATCGGGGGGGGGGGGGGCCATGTGAAGAGAAAGGATGGGAGACGCCCAGCGCTCGTCTCACCCAGAGGACTCACTGCGGAATCTGCTTTTGCAACCCCATGGCGCTGGCATGTGTTCCGCCAGTCATGGTACGACACAGCACCTGTGGTCCTGGAGTTTCCTCATCCTCCATCCCCATTCTGTAGCCTGTTCCTGAAGCCACACGGTCCTCAGCTAATGGCGGGAGGACCGGAGGACAAGACCTCAAGCATTTCAAGCGTAATCAACACCACCGGGCCCTGTCTACAATGTGATCTGATTCCCCCTTTTCAAACATTTGAATATTGGTTTTCAAATAAACATAATTGTCTAAGGAGGTATTCATTTGATAACATTAGTATTCTACTCATCTCCTCATAGGGCAGACGTCTTAAAGAAATTCCAATAATTGTGTCTTACAGCAAATCAGCAAGTCTATTTTAGTTGGCCAATTACACAGTTGGCAAGTACCAGCGAGTCCAACACATTTAGCTACGCTTCATTTGACACATTGTCAAGATTCACACACATACCCTTTACAGGATTGCTGATAAATATCCTATGTATCTTTCTAATTAAATAACACTTGGTTTCTCTGTACCAAAAGACTGGCAGTCAGGAACTTGTGAACTACTGTCTTAAGGTCACCAGTAGATTTGACTTATTCAACAGAACACTAATTTATTATCTGATCCAGGAGAACCCATTATCTTGTTTTCCCCTCGCCATTTGTAAATTAAGCAATATTCTAAACCTGTAATCAGGATGCGAGAACTAATCATAGAGACTGCTTGGTTTTCTTATGGCCCAGACCTTTAGAGAGCCTTATTCTATATAGAGGATACATGAGCTCTCCAGCTAATCTCAGGCAACCAAGCTACGATACTCAGACACAGCGATGTGCTTGAGTTTCCCATAACATGATCAGCCAAGGGTAATTGGTAGGAAGCCAAGCAAGCAAATTCAACCTAGGGTCTTGTGGAAAGCCAGAGTCTTCATCAACACTTTGACAGGTTAGTATATACACCCTCTTGAAATGGGCAATTGCCATTTTAATTGTCATGTTACTACAACATAAAAAGGAATGTTACAGATAGTAAGACATAGAAATGGCCCTTTTAATATGATGGTAGGGAAACTATTTGCACCGAGCCGGCAAGTCAATCAAAAATATATATAACAAAAAAGCAGTTGAGGTGTCCGGATAGTTTTCTCAGCCTAAATAGTTGAAAATTAATCAAAAGTACATAAGGTAGTTTTATTCTGTACTAACGTGTACATTTCTGACAAACACCAATCGCTGATCCATAAAACCGCAATGACTGATAGATGAAACATTTATGTCATCTTTCCTCTATTGAAGGATAAACAATTCCATTCTAAGGAGGAATGCTCACAGAGACTTGCCATTGTGACAATGTCAATGTTTATGGCTCAGGAGTACATGCTGCAGACAATACCAGACAGAGCCATCCAACCTAATCCCTGTAAGTATGTCATAAAGCCAAAGAGCTGGACCGGGGAGGGGGTATGGCTAGCTTTAAACAGACCACGAGACAATGCAAACACTGTTCATCAAAAGGTATCTGTAGGAAGGTTGTGCATGTGTGTGTGTCTATTAGTGTGCATAGCTTGGGGGGGCGAGGTGGAAAATCGTACAAGATTGAGCCTTTTCCATTTAACAGGCTTCCAACCAAAATAGCATACAATTATGAGCGTGGGTTTTTTTTTCCATACACTTTACTAATTTAAATGCTTGAACTTTACCTATACACCCGCGTTTTGGCTTGCCTTCCGAGTTATCTTTTGGGAATGTTTTGTCTCTTCACTGACAAATGAAAAGTAGAAACAAAAGTAATGATTGCATTCATATTCAGGGAGAGCTATAGACTCAGCATATCCTCTGCACTCTCGCTACAAATCAAGGAAATGTATGGGTACCCACTCATACGTGGAAGACTGGTGAGAAGCCATGGGCAAGATAAACATGGCTGGTCAGAACTTAGGTTGGCATAGGCTGCAGCATTGTTGGCTGCAGCAACCTGCCCAACATTGTGAGCTACACATTATGAAACTCAGCCGACTGGGTCCATCTAGTGGTTATGACTAGAACACATTGCTGCAATGCAAAGGGCAGTACCACATGTAGGCAGTAAAGCTCACCAGATGGGTCGTTTATGACGCTTGTTACGGCTACATTGAGATGGATTATATCACTGGCAAAATCAAAAGGGTCGGCATAGAAGAGTCATATTTCAGTAGAAGAGAGAAATCCTTGTATCTAATCTCTGATCCAGCAATCCTTAAATATTATAGCAAAACTTCTGGGCAGAGAGGGCATAGGGCCTCGGCCGGAAACCTGTTTTCCTGTATCGTTGTGGACATATTACCAAAGAAAACTGGATGAAGCCTTCAGAAGGGGATTGTAATAAGTGTATTTCTACAGTGGCCAGTCCACACTGTGATTGATCTGAAACCTTTAGCCACTTCTTTACAGTTTGCTAGTGCTGGCAGAGTTTGCATTCTCCAATTATGCGCTTACAGATCCCCACATCCAGCAAAATTATTAGTCCGAAACAAATAAGGAGCGAAAGAAAGTGAAATGTCCACTTCACCCGGATTTGAGCTCTTCTGCTCAGCTCACTTTAGATCTGAATCTAAAGTCTGATTTCTGAGCCTATACCATCCACACACAATGTTTTGCCCACACACACACTGACACACACAATATCTTAAGAGATCACACCTATAGACATAATGACGTTCTGTGTGGGTCAATCAGCCTCATCAGTATAAACTACCCCTCTCTAGAGCTCCTACTCCAAAGCCACTTAACTAAGGCTGCTTATTGCCACGCATACAGTGTGCTTCAACAGGAAATAACCTTAGCTACATCGGATGGGCCCAGGTCTCCATGAGAACAGTGTTTTATAAGAGTGTGAATCACAGTGTGGTGGCGGTCTGGTGAGTCAGCCTATTATGTTGGCACGGGGGTTGAGAGGACCTTGGTGGCTGATCTGCCCTATCAGTGGACTAAAACAGTGTTTTGGAGATGACATCTACAGCTTGCAGCCTGCCTTAGCTCAAAACATTTGATGATAATATGAATGTGCAGATGAACAGATTGACGCCGGATTCACCTTTTGAATAGATCATTTCTTTTTAAATAAAGTCATATTCAGCCTTCGATAAAAAGCAAAATGAATATCCAATGGTGGGGTTTAATGGTAACTGTAGTTATATCACTTCCAGACAAACGGTTTACAAGCAGAAACTGTAATTCAATGCCAGGCCAGAAATGCAGTGACAGAAAGGATCACCTCTGAATGTAAAACCTCAGAGCTGCATAGCTGTTCACAATATGCAAGGCTACAGGAGACCTCAACAGGCAACACATTGCTTCATTAGCTTAGCCTCGTACACAAGCAGCCCTGGAGGGGAAAGGTATAGAGCCACTTAAAAAAGGCATACATAAATATGTCCAGATCAAATATTCATGAACCAATCTGTGATGGTCAGGCTCTAGGGCTGCAGTTATTGGATAAGATAAGGGGAGGATGCTGGGTTTTCCATTCTGGTGACACTGAACCACAATGCCGAGCAAGTTCAGTTTATCAAAGTGAATGTAGACCCTATCCTTATCGGTGTAACAAATTATCAGTTACGCTACAATGTAGGGGAAATTATGGTACAATCATGCACTTTAAGAAATAAAGATACAAGGGTAATATGTAAATGTTTAACAAATCAATTGAATAAGTCCAAGCTAAATGTCTACATGTGATTGATAGGTAAAGAAGTGCATCCTGTCCACTTGTTCTGCTTCCACCGTTATGTCCTCCCAACAATTAATGTCAACATCTAGAATTACCCTCACCCCACTGACAAGGAGGTTCATGATTAGACTGTCTGGAATAACGGTGCATGTGCTCTCAATGCACAGCTGAGTGGTGTGAATTAATTAATTAATTAATGATAGTAAATTCAGAGACATGAGCGACGAAGGAAAATAAATCAAACATGCCGATATGGTGCAAAAAAGGTCTTAAAAGTTAGTTGATACGGCCCATGATACGGCCCTTCACACTCTTCAAACTGCTGCTTATCACAAGATGCCAGCAGTTTATTTTAGAAAGAAAAAAAAACACATTTTCTTTTATCCTGCAGGGAAGTAAAAAGACAGCAGCACAGTAACAAACACTTCATTACCTGCTATCTGCAAATACAGTGGCTATGCACGCCTGCCCAGTGCCCTATTGTGCGTATAAGCCAAAACAGCATGGCAATCCAGGCCTGAGCAGATGGCAGCGGAACTCTGCACACCAGAACAAATCTTGTTGCTGTTGGTTGTCATGGCAGCAAGGTACACATCCTCTCCATCAAGGCCGAAATGGGAGTCAACCACGAGCGGCACATTTATATATTCAGCTAAAACCCTATCCTATTGATTATGAGTAGAGTGTGCTGGTCAAACATGCATTCAGCCAGCTGTGAGGTGTGTGTAACACACTAATGCACTCTGGCCTCGCTCTGTTTTCCTGCTTTATCCCCTTATCTGGGCTCTGCAGAGCGATCTGCAACCCCTGGCCTATGCCTTCAAAGAGACACAGTGAGATGATTCTGTTTACAATGCTGACTGGTCGATATGAATGAGCCATTCACCAGAGGACAATAGAAGGTTGAGAGCGTGCTATCTGCTACCTTATAAGCTTGTTCAAGTCAAAATTGAAAAGGCTATTGAGGTGCATTAAGATGAGTTTGAATTATATTTATTTTGTTTAGTAGTTTGTTTAGTTGTTTAATAGTTGTTTAGAACTTTAAACTGCAGATACTACCAAAATAATGCATACAAAACTTTTTGGGCAAGAGTTTGAAAACAAATATGCATCCCATTCTGCTAATTAAGACAGCTAGATCAAACTTTGCGGTTGCTCAACTTGAACACATGCAGATGAGTACCCACAGGCCCCGTAGTTCTGTCGAAGATATATATATAAAAAAAAGTGTTGCCTGATCGAAACCAGCAGGGAAGCTGTAGCTAGAGGAGCATTGGCAATGAGGACCAGAAACTTTGGATGGCACAGTCATGATCAAAATGGACATAAACATTACCGTTGGTGCCCAGAGCCAAACATTCAAACAAGCTTTGCTGGTGGTTCAGTTTCCCCATTCAATCTCCCACCAACTGCTTTCCTTTGGAGCTCCTTGCAGTTTTCCCAGGTTTGACATATGGAAGGTAGGTACACACATTTATGTATGTAGTCAGCAAGATAGTCTACAAGGCTGCTGGCTGTGTGAGCAGTTTAAGTACATCAGCCAGTTTAGCTTATATATTTTTGTAGGATTCTATTTGTTAACAGGCAAACATGAAAACTAGTGTTTCCCTTATGTTTTATTCTTCTCCAACTGCAATCACATTGAGTTTGCATAGAAAAGTCATCACCATATTGTTGCAATTAGTCTATGTGTCATTTTCAAGATTTATTAATGTGAGGCCTCAGTCTATTAAAACTATTTAAAACTCCAGAAGCTAATGCATATGGCCCTGTATAGAGACATCAACACCTGCTCTATGCCAGTATCCTACAACCCTCATGCAAACCTACCACTCAACATTTTGACGACATTTAACCCTGCATATCGTATGATTCGTGCCCTTTTAATGGCTTCAAATAGAAAGCTCAAGAGACATCTGCTCAAAGTAAAAACCAAAAAGTACATAGGGTCTCGGTGAAGGGAACTGAGGTGACACCCAAGGTTCTTGGCATTCTCAGGAACAGAGGAACTCCAACGATAACGCACATGGTTAAGCAGCTTGTAAAAACAGGCATCTTAGAAAATATGGTTGCACGTGTTCTTGTTCAATCGCAAATGTCTGCAATTTTGTCTGTAGCAAGACCCCTCACCCCTCCCTGCTCCTTCATTCCTGCTGTCTGTCTGTAGGAAATAGTAAATGGGCCCCGACATGGGGTTGAATGGTCAGTCATTCCCCTGGTGCTCAACAAGGCGTTAGGCTTGCCGTGGGTTTATAGAGCAGCCGGAGGTCCAGCGACCGACCCTGGCTCAGAGCAGAGAGAGGCAACAGGATGAGCCAAGGGTCGTGACCTGGATGCACTGAGCCAACAGAACCTGGGGCGGTTAGTGGTCGAGTGTCATTCCGTCCTTTTTGGACAGCCCGTAAAAATAGTAATCAGCCAGTCAATCAATTAACTAGGGGGAGTTTAAGGACATGGCTGTTCAGGTATTATCTTAAGGACTTGGCACTCACAAACTTAACCTGTTTTCTTTGCCGAGTCTCACATTTCAGCTAATTCAAGATTAACTCTGGGGACATAGAAAAGACAAAAGCTATAACAAGCATCGTGTAAGCCTAATCAGAGGGAATTGAGACTAATTACCGTTGCTACATCCATGCCATCGTCACATTTAGTTCCTTTTGAGGGATTTTAAAGCCCTGAGACTTTGATGTAACATAGGTAATGGAATCAAAATAATGAGACTAGTACTACACTGGGTTAAATATATGGACATAGAATGTATATTGTAAGACTTTAAGTTTTCAGACAAAGAAACAAACCTTAGACCGCAGGTACACAGACTTTGCAGTGTCTACCGTGTACCAACTTTTTACATTCATTCTCGCTGGTCTGAAGGACAGCTATTCTGTCCAGGTGATCAGTGACTTGGTGGCTCAGAAAGTCCCAACTAGACTACAATATACATTGGAACGTATGAATACATTTAAAGAGCAAGAAACAAATGACCTTCAAGACCTGTGGCCATGTGTAGAGTTGTCACTCATCAGCACATCTGCGAGCCATTGACATCCGGCAATGTGTTTTCGTGGCAACTATAACACCAATACTGAAGCAGCACGTGGAGGAGGCTACGGATCTATTCTTATTTCTTATGACTTTCCAGCTATGGAGGCCTATGTGGTCGCTACACTGAATGAAGGGGACTGGTGAAGGCAAACACAAACGAATGAACAAAGCCAAGCTCTATTTTTTCTCCGCTAAGCCTGGGTCTTACCTTTACGTCTTGACAACAAAAGTTGAACAATTGAATGTAAACATAGTTCTTACACACCATGCATGCAATTGTGTTGAGAAATGGAGAAGGCTAAAACCGAACTGGGATCAATTTTCCCTGGCTTTTATGCTTTTTAATAAATGTCTTTGCTTTCATCCACGTCAGAAGCCGGGTACATGCACCCCAACATCGTCAAGTAGCCAAAAAACTGATCTGTTCCAATGCAGATTAATTGTTCAATTGTGAGCCTCTTTTTGGAAAACTTGTTTGGCTTCATAGGATATATATTTGGTGTAGTAAATAATTTCAACCACAAGGGGGGACTCTCGCCTTAAATGTAAGAGGACATAATCCCCATAAGCAATATTTCTAGATATAGTTTATGTTTTGTTACCTCAAAATATGTATAAACCTAATGACAGTGGATGCAAAAAACATGCGTGCATCTGCCGAGAGTTTGGCAGTAGAGTTTCTCTGGGATGTGGCAGTAAGTCACGAATAGAGAAGAAGATGCCAGATTCTTACCTTCTTTTTGTTAGGCGAGCTTTGGTGTGTGCGACCCGAGTCCAGGCTGTGGACAGAAAGATTGTTCCTGAGGGAGGGAGAGCGCAGTCCATCCTCTCCCTCACCGTCCTCCTCATCCTCCTCCTCCTCCTCCCTCCCGCTCTCAGATTGTTCAAAGTCATCACTGTCTTGGTCCATCTCCTCCTCCTCGTCCTCCTCTTCCTCCTCCTCGTCCCCCTCCTCCCTCCTGCCCCCCTCTGTCCTCTCCTCCCCTTCCTCCTGCTGGCTGCTACTGTTGTTGTTCTCCTCTTCCTCCCCCTCCTCGTCCTCCTCCTCCCCCACCGACGGCTCGCCCTGCGCGCCCGGCCGGTCCTCCCCCCACATCCAGCGGGCTCCTTTCTCTCCTCCTTCCGCCTGCCCGTCTCCGGTGGCCTCGTTGTGGCGGGGCTCCTCTCCCTCCTCTCCGGCTGCGTCTCGCCGGCCGTTGCTGACCCCCGACTCGCTGGGCGCCCATGGCTCCTCCCGCTCCCCGTCGACCTCCGCCTGAAAGCAGACCAGACTTATGCTTCATCTGCAGCTTGACACTGACTGAGGGGCTTAAGGCAGGATCAACCATACCGGAGACGGCCCGCGTCTGCCCTCTGTAATTCATTCTGACACATGAAAACTTGCAGGTGGAAGTGGAACAGTGGGGGTTCAGGGAGTGCTTGGCACAAAAACCATCAACGCTCAAAAAACATATTGCTGAAACGTTGACTACGATAGGTCGACAATGACATCTACACGAAATCCTGCGAAACACAATGCAACGTCTTGTCAGGCGCACAACAAAGACGGATGTGTTCGATTACGAGAATGATCGTTCTCAGCCCGTCAGCTGAAAAGACACCCAACAAAAAGTAAACACTTCCATATCAAAAGCAAACAACAATAGGTGGCGTTACCCTGTGCTGCTGCTGCTGCTGCTGTTCCTCCTCCTCCTCCACCACCACCCTGTTCATGTGCTCGTCTTCATCGCCCTCCTCAGCCGCCGCTTGGGGCGTCTGGGCCGCCGAGGGGGCGTTACCTTGCGCCGCAGGACCCCCGGGCCCGCCCCGCCGACGCCTGCTGCTGCTGCCCCCCGACAGCAGATCCTGGTTCATTTCCAATAGCCAGCTTGCTACCTCCTGAACCTTCACTAGGCTGTCTGAAGAAGAGAAGGGCTTTGCATGCTGTGGATGCAGAGGGAGACCGACACAAAGAAAGGGAGAGGGTGATGGACAAGAAAAAAAAAGAGGCGGGGGGAGAGAAAAACATTGAGTTATCGTTTTGCTTATGAATTTGGACTGAAATTTCAAAGTTTCACAGTAGAATACAAATTGACAAAATATAGAACCTCAAAAAACCAAAGAAGTTGAAGAGCATAAAAGAGTTGTTTACTCTAGGCATATTTCTTCTAGGCAGAGTATTGTTCACGGCAAAGTGATATATTATCGCTTATCCCCCCCCTCCCTTCCCACAAACACACGCACACACTCAGTCACTCTCTAAAAGACAGCCAGAATAACCCTGTTCATCTTTATTCATGGCTCAGACATAAAACAATGGACATTAGCATTTGTGCCCGGGAGCCATAGGTAGAGGAAGAAACTAGAGCCAGCAAGTGAAACAGAGAGAGACAGAGAGAGACAGCGAGAGCAAGTGAGAGACATAGGGAGAGAAGAGTTAGAATGGTGGGAGTGAGCCAGTTTGGCTTCACATTAGAGTCTTAGATCATCTGCCACACATGCAGACAGACAGAGGCTAGCCCAGATAGCTACCGGTATTCCAACTCCAAGTGTAGCCAATAAACAAAGCCCAGTCCATCAAATATAAATGCCAGCACCTGGTTCACATGTGCAAAGAACTGGCCCAAGCAATTGTTCCTGCGTTAGGGCTCGCCTGAAGGCTTGGTGGAAAATGACGCGCAGTGTTTTCTTCAGCAAGTCACGCAGTTTTAAATCATTTAAATCCAGTTCTACTGACTCTGCATTCACCAGTAGGCCTTACGATGGCAAACATGATCCATGTTGTCTATGACTCAAAGTGCTCTTCTCTGAAGTATCTCACCAAATGTTTTTTTATTAGGCTCAAAAATGTTCTGGATGGCACAGGCAGTGTCATTACTGACATTTGCCAAGTTTCTGGGTTTCTGATGCAGGTCTGCATCGTCTTGTGTTGTGTGATTTCGGCAAGGAGGCGTTTTAAATGTCACTTTATCGAATGGTAAGGGCAGAGAATTGTTGGCTTTTAGATTTGACACAGCTTCTCACAGATTCTCCTTCAGTTCATCTTACTATGGAATTGTCAAAAACAACCAAATTAAAAGCAGCTCTACAAAGCCCACACAAAATTGTGTGGTGGTTTATTTCATTGGTTTACATTTGAAAAGCCAATTGTGGGTTTCATAGTAAATTAAAGGGTTCACAATTCAGTGTTTTTTCTCTTTAACCAACAGATGCCTCACCTCTAATACCAGGTGAAGGCCTCCTCCAGCTGTGCTACTGGGAGTGAACCGAGTCTTAATTGTATACAGCTACACATAGGCTATATTTCTAACCATCTGAAAAATAAAAGTCCACTCATCTGTGGCAACAAAATATAAATGCACAAACAAGGCTCTACAGTTCCTATAATTGGACTTTACCAGTTTTGCAAATTTTGATAATCCTTATGAATGCCTTTATAACAAACTGGCATTCATGAACGGGTTGATAGGGATAAACTGCCCTTTAGGGCTAAATATCCTGTATTGTGTGACTATCAACGGTAACTTTATGTGGCCCGTCTGTGGCAACTGTATCAGATCACCCAATTTGTTGCAGTCTTAAGACTTTGGGCCAGCTATTGTGTTATGCATTATAAAACACAATGAAAGTAGTGTTGTCGCGGTAACCGGTGTTACACAGTGTTGGATAGTTAGTATTATTTATTGTTTCCTTGACAAATTCGGTCATATCTCAAAAACCAAATGGTTAAAACGTGTATAAATTTGCATTCTTGCAGAACTTTTAAAATGACTACGGGATGCTAAGGATGGGCCAGAATCGCCCAAAGGTGGCACTTTAATCAGCGCTTGAATGTCTAGGGGGCTGCCATTTCCACTAGGACAGTGCAATATGCATGAGGTTTTGTTCATCATGACGAATGGTGAATTTAATAGTTTTAATTTAACTATCTCAATGCAACCCAAGCGGTCAAACAATTTGGATGTAATGCTATGACTACAACTTGACCTTTAAGTTGTATTTTTTTGTGGTATTAGAGTAACATTTGTTTTAACAAATTGAACTGCTATGGAAATTAAAATCAGTTGATAAACACGTGATTCTGCAGCAGTGGTCTCCACCGTCTCCGATTCAGACAGGGAAATATAAGCAATGTGATATCCTTTTTATTTGAATAAATATCAAGACTGAGGCGTGACACTCGGCCACCCAAAAGAAAGAGTAGAAAAACAAAAACACCAGCTGAATAAAGGCTTCTTCTTATCAATAAAATAGGCCTTATGACATTTAATCAGCTACATCACATAGGCCAAATACAGCACAAACATGCGTAGCCTCTTTAACCGGAATAAACAAAACTACAGAGTTACTGGTAAGAGGTAAGCAGTGTTCTGAGAAGAACATCCACTGGTGTGAAAACGTCCACACCATTGCAACACCAATGAACGGTCAGATATTCTTAGCGTGAGTGCGCATGCTAGTACGCAAGATTATTTGAGCCGTGTTATTTTTTTAATAGATAACAAATGTCTGCATTGAACCAGTACAAAAATAATTGCACCAGTCTGGCAACATACATGACAGCAGCTGGTAGTTATTTATCAAAGAATGAGAGTTTGTTGTTTTCCAATTGGCAATGGGACCAGGTTATTTGTCTGAATGTCAGGTTGAGAAACACTGTCAAGATACTTCATGTGCAGCGGATTCTAACAAAAATAAGCTCAAATACAAAAATAGCAAGTGGCAACAGGTGCGTTTGAAGACACATCTTTACAGATCGTGTCTCTGTGTATTAGATTCTGTTTATTCTAGCTGGACAGAGAAGCCAACCCAAATGTTTATAGAAAAATTGCTTTGACTGGGTTTCTAGTAATGTCTGTTATATTGCCATATGGGATCTTGTCTAATAGATGTGAAAAACACCCATTTGTACAGCCTGGCAGTGTCATCATTTATTTCCACAGGGAAACATTGTCACCAGTAAAAACAGGCCAGTGAGAACCTGGACCAGTTGGGACATGATAATCACAAACCAATAATTTCCCGCAATCAGTAATATTTTATGCAGAGTATTAGCATTTCCTCCCACTTCCTCCAACAATCATTAATATTGACGACTTATTGGGGGATGGCTTTGACCTTGAGCTGGCCGTGTCTCCAGTCCTTGTCTACCACTGGCTCTGTGGTAGCATCACTTTGCTAGGGAGCATTAGTCCTATCTCAGATTGCACTGCAGCCCCTGTGGAGGGTTCGCCTGGTATTGTGAGCCCAGCAGAGGAAAGGCTATGAATAGCTTCAGATTGGGCTCTGCCATTTACCGGGAAAACCGTTTTTTTTGTAATTGGTTTCGTACACACAGGAGTGAAGTGCGTTTGTCTTTATTGTCAAACAGCCATGCGTAGTGTACAGAGGAAGAGGAAGCTGAAGGCACAATTAAAAAAAGGTGATGCTGGTCACATGGGTGGTAGGAAAAGTAATTTCCATCTCATGAAAGCACCACAATGCTGTAATATTATCCCTTTAAAATACTAAAAAGATAGCCAGTGGGCAATTCATTCAAGTCAGCTATGCAATAATAACAAGACAAAACAGATCAGTGTGTTTTTACCCTTTTTCTTCTATGCGACTGTAATCTAATAAAATTTAATAACCGGCAGATTCCTACAGCACGATCTCACAATCCACATCCCGCTGACTGCTTGATTCCCATTTCCACAACTGAATAAAAACAGCATGGTGTGTTAAATATATATATATGCACACACACACATACACACACATCCCACAGGCAACAATCTCACAGATGGAGAACGCAGCTTTTATATAAGCAGTTACTGTAGAGAGCTGTTCAGAGGTCAGGAACGAACTGAGGCTCAGAGAAGGTGTGGAGGGCAGTGGAGAGTTTTGCTTTCTTTAAGAGATAACATGACTCAGGAGCCCAGGGCAGGGGAGAGGAGATGGAGAAGAGGAAGTAGAGGAGAGAAGGTGGAGGAGGGAAGGTTCTCTCCAAACCCATGGCTATTAGTCGACTAATAGGGTTGAGGCAGGCAAAAAGAGCCTCCAAGTTGCTTTGGTCAGCGGGAAAATGGCAGTCCTCCTAACAACCTCCCACGCACCACATTAGTATAAAAAGATATGACACAAAATCATTTAGGCCTAAACATGAAGAAAAAACAAGGCAAACCCACAAAGTAACTAAGTATTGCGCTAGTCTACAAGATAGAAAGTCTACTGATCCAACACCCTACTCAATGTGCAGTCGGCCGAAACCTTACACCATGCAGGTTTCCCTGTCTTTTACCCGGGGATAATTAGCATGGCATTAATGGACTAGCTGTTTTAGTTAGTGCCCAGCTATCTGGCAGCAGAGACCGTACCGAGTGCAGCTGCTGATACACATGGTTTGGGACTTGAGTCAATGTTGTAGACCAAACTGGCACTCAAGACAGAGTCCAATCCCCAGCTGAGGTGAACACATACACACACACACACACACACACACACACACACACACACACACACACACACACACACACACACACACAC
>JAOPJO010000111.1:13318457-13330772 GCA_027123675.1 Molva macrophthalma
CACACACACACACACACACACACACACACACACACACACACACACACACATCACCCACCACTGTGTTCTCGGTTGCTTCGCTGTTGCCATGGTGATACCAAGCCCTGCACCTTGAAAAGTGCACTTGGAAGGAGCGGGGGAGAGACAGACCATAATATCCTCTTTCCAGACAGACAGACGTGCACACACATGCACACACACACACACACACACCTCTATGTTTGCCGAGGCTATTAGCGATAGCCAAGTTTTGCAGGGTCGGGTGTGTGTGTGTGCGTGAGCATGTGTGTGTGTGTGTGTGTGTGTGTGTGTGTGTGTGTGTGTGTGTGTTTGTGTGTGTGTGTGTGTGTGTGTGGGTACCTGCTGGGTGAAGGAGACTGTGAGGAGGAAGATGGAGGCTGCTGTGATCCGGTCACTGTGTTATCAGAGCCAGACCTGTGGTCCAAAACACAGAACACACACGATTAAACACATACTAACACACACTCCACCTCTCACACACGGAACTAGGGTTGTCCTCAACTAAGATTTTGCATAGTCCAATCTGATTCGCCAGGCCAGACCCATTGACGACTGATTGTCGACTCAAACATGATATATTTTTTAATATATGCGGCTCAATGATGCCTGATTTGTTATACCTTTTGCTTGGTTAAAACGCTTGAAAATATCAGTTGGCTTATCAGGTTTCCCACAGGTGTCTGTAGGCGATGCACATCGCCTCCGCTAAATGACCGACCGCTTCTACCAACAAATTCACTTTTCCTCATATGAAGATAATGTGTGCGACCGTTCATGTCATCTGCATACAATTTGACTGAAAATATAGGCTCTCAAATATATTAGCCTTATGTACTATAATATAGACTATAGTATATTATATAATATATATAATATACCGTAATTAATATAATACATCTATGAAATCAAACAGTGGCTGGTCTTGATCTGTCTGATTACGCACAGTATTCACATCTGATCATGACAAAACCTGCATCGATAAAGAGACTAGAACGGTTTGAAGAACAATTTAGCAGCTAAAATGCTCTACCACGTAGAGAATCATACTACTCGTGCCGGTGAGAATCATTTTCACCAGTGCGAGTGGTATGTGGACAACTGCTGTTGACACAGTTTGTTTTACTTTTTTCCGATCATCTTGAATTGTTTCGAAATGCTGCCACACATTTGAAGTTTTTCTTCCTGACATTGTGTATCATTCTAGACTAAGGATCTAGAATGTGCTCTACTTTGAATAGAAAATGATTGGATAGTGTAATTTCCATAAGACATGTTGTTCACAAGACACTAAGACACTGTGACCCCTTAGTTATTATCTATAGTAACCATTTCACTGTTTATACTGCGCTTATCGCCCTTGAGGGGAACTACTGTAATATACTGTAACTAATGCCACTGCCATTACACAAAGGGGTTTTCAAATAAACAATAACAACATTTTTTGTATAAGAGCAGTCATTTAGCACCCCCATCCTTCCAATGGAATTTTCTGCTGTTACACATGCACAATTGTCCCGACACGACATTTCAAAGCAATGTCGAAAAAAAGTCTATCTATTGAAGATTCAAAGATCTAAGTTTCGAGGACAGCCCTACTATGAACTTGCCTTGATTTACCTTATGCTTACTCATGATGTTGCATGACACACACACACACACATAAACACTCTACCTCTTGACCGTGTTGGACTGAATGAGCTGGGAGTTGCGGTCCAAGGAAGCCGTCTTCCACAGGTCCTGTTTTTTCGACGCCTCGTTATCCTGAGATGACTCTGCAAACAAATGTCATAAAATAAACATTTGACCACTTCCTGGTTTAGTGTAGTGGTTTACTGATCTCTCACACACTGTGAACGGCTCATTATAATAATTTGTCTGCGTTTATACATTTGTGTGTACTAAATTTCATGGGCACAAATGGAGCACAGCTAATTAAAGCAGACCTAATACATTACAGAATACACATTTTACTTTATTTTATCTAGTATTTAGTATGATGGACCAAGCCGCCCAAGCCGCCCAATTGCCTCCTTAACTCTCTTGTTTTATCCATTACCTCACCTCACTAACACACACACACACACTTATGCACCTTTGTCCACCACTGAGGCAATGGGGTCTTTTCAACTGTTTTTCTTTATCGTGTTGTGTCTCTAGATGGGAGGGAGCCTTATAACAGAGCTGTAATCCAAAGTGTCTAACAGGGAATTGAGGTTCATGTCATTAAGGAGGGTTAGGCCCTTTTCAGACCAAATCAGGCGTTGCGGTGAAAATGCCAGTTCAACCATTCATTCGAATGGGGGTAGTGAGTTTAAGCTGCGGCAGTGGGGGCTACATGGGGTCGTGTAAAAAAACACAGTGGCTGCGGTGAAAAGTTGAAACAGAATAAACTGACGTCATGCTGCGGAGGCCAATCAGGTAAGCCAGCGATCAGACGAGGAAGAAACTTGTTTATCATGTAACGTTAGCATTGTAGCATCAAAATCTACACCGTCACATCTACTATCAAATCTACTGACCCTGGAAGAAATGGAGTTTTGATTTGTGTTGATCTTCATTGGTGGTTGTGGATCTCTGGATGTGGGGCTCTGCGTTTGCAGCCCTTCCCAGGGTCTGATGGTTGGGTTGGGCCGGTCTGGAGCTCTCCTCCTCTGGACCTGGGCGGTGTTGCTTGGCCAGGCCAGAAGGATTAAGGGGCGTTGCAGTTTCATCGAGAATCCTCCTTTCCTGGAGGGAAGAAAAGTAGCAGATCCTCTATGAACACAGGTGTGTTTGAGTGTGTCTATGCATGTGTGTGTGTGTGTGTTCTTCTGTGATGTACCTCTTCGTTGTGCCTCCTCTCCTCCTCCTCCACCTCTCTTTGAGCTCTTTCCCACTCCCCCTTCAGTTTCTCTTGTTCTTTCTGGTACTGCTCCTGCATAGAGGCATGATACCAGTTAAAACACACACCCTCCACACACACAAACACACACACACACACACACACACATCACACATGCATGCACACAAACAAACCATGTAAATTATATATAGCACCACACACACTCTCTCTGACACACACCCACACAGACACATTTTCTCTTTCTCTCTCACACAAACACCCACACACACTCTCTCTCTCTCTCTCTCTCTCTCTCTCTCTCTGTCTCCCACAGACACTCAGTGGTTCCAGAAAAGCCTTTTTTCAGCCATCTGGTCGTGACATGCACCAGGCCATGCGTCTTCACAGCCCACTTCCCACCGTATACCTGAAGGAGGCGCTCCTGCTCCCGCTGCCACCTCTCCTGCCGTTTACGCTCCTCATTGGGGTCCCAGACCCAGTGATTAACACGCTTAGCCAAGTTCAACATGGGGGTCTCAATCTACCCACACCCAGCCAAGACAACCATACACACAAACACACACACACACAGGTAAACAGGACGAAGCACAGTAGGAAAGAAGAGAAGGAAGGGAGGGATAGAGGGAGAGACAGAGAGAGAGAGAGAGGGAGAGAGACACTGCAAGTGACTAGGGCAACAGGACAGGAAGGGTCAGGTCAGGAAAGACATGATGGAAAACAAATATATAGAGAGGGTTTCATTCTGAGGATCGACTTACAGTGGAGCTGCTCTCTTGGATGCCCTCTGTTGAATCATGGGGAAATACACACACACACAAAATTATTAAACTGTAAAATAATATATTAATGAAACATTTCATCAACCAGGTTTTGAAAAAACAAAACTTATTTGGAATGCAATTGTTGTCAATAAAAACAGGGCATTTAAGGAGATTCCTTTGTACCTGTTATAGTTGGAGAATACAGCTGCACGTTGTTGGGTAATGGTGATAATGGTGATAATGGTGATAATGAGGATAATGGTGATAATGGTAATGATGAAGGTAACGGTATAGTAGCTGGTGCAGGCTCTTTCTCTTCTGTTGATGAGTCTAACCGTTCTGTGGTGCCATTAACCTGGATAAACAACAAAGAAATGCACAAACCTTAGAAAACAATTGACAAACTAAATAGATTAAATGTATAAATGATTGCTGTGTGATCTGCAGATGCAAAATGAATACAGCTGTAGAAATGTAGCTTCCAATACAAACGAAAGTAATGCATAGGCAATTGTTTGGGCTCTCACTCTTCCTCTCTTTTACACAGGCAAATGAACCGCACACACACACACACACACATATATTTAAATGCTGGCAGTGGTAATGTTCTTTTGAATGCCGATGCCAGAGAAGACTAATGTCATTATTTAACTTAATAAACCTTCTTAGAAAATCCATGATTTCCTGTATAGCTCATGCTGTGTAAGGCTTAAAACCTCAAATCTTCGTTGTTTAATTATTTATGTATCTATAGGTCTCCTCCACCTACCGGTCCATCAGTATTGGTCTCCATAGAGATGGGCTCCACTAGAGTCTGTGTGAGCTCCGTCACAATAGTGGTGGTGATGATGCAGTTTCTTCCTCCAATCAGAGCGCTCATGGCTGACCCGGAATGGGAGGCTCGGCTCTCCGTTGTCGGCTGGTCCGAACCGGTTCTCTGGCTGGCTGCGGCTGTCTGCTCTGAAGCAGGTTCCTCCTTCACCTTATGTGGGGACTGTGGGGGAGAGAAGGAGGCAGGGTCCTCCATCTCCTGCTTTGGGGACTGTGGAGGAGAGAAGGAGGAGACAGGGTCCTCCTTCTCCTGCTTTGGGGACTGTGGAGGAGAGAAGGAGGAGACAGGGTCCTCCTTCTCCTGCTTTGGGGACTGTGGAGGAGAGAAGGAGGAGACAGGGTCCTCCTTCTCCTGCTTTGGGGACTCTGGAGGAGAGAAGGAGGAGGCAGGTTCCTTCTTCTCCTCTTGGGACATAAGAGGAGAAGAGGAGGGGGCAATCTTCTCCTCTGTGGAGGGTGGAGGAGAGATGGAGGCAGGCTCCTCTTTCTCCTTCTTTGGGGACTGTGGAGGAGAGAAGGAGGCAGGATTCTCCTTGAGAGGAGAGGTGGAGGAGGCAGGGGTGGACGACAATTTCGACTCCTCTTTCATGTTTCCATTGACACGCACAAGGCCGTCCAACTAAAAAGGATACACAGAAGATTTTAAAGTAAGCGAGTAAGTAAGTACGTCAGTCAGTCAGTAGGTAGGAAGCTAACTAACTGAGTAAATCAGAAACTAAACTAAGTACTGAAACAGAAACTAAGTACTACACAAGAAACAGACAGCATGTATGAATATGCAGTGTATTAGAAAATCTTCTACCATATATTTGACTTATTTCTACAAAAAGTAAAGCCAATCTCACGACAACCAATCAGCTGTCCCATTCTTACCAGAACAGACTTGCGAGCTCCATGGCTGCTCCCGGGAAGGCAGTAGGGTTTGGCTGTGAGCAGGGGCACAGGCTTGGAGGGCGGGTAGGGGGTAGGGGAGACATGGTGGACGCGTACAGTCTGTGCGGATTCTTGATTTTCTCTCGCCAGGTGAGGTTGGAACATTTTGGTTTGTGCCGGCTGAGCCTCTCTCGTGTCCAGGGATGTGTGTGGTGTAACCCTGGGCTCTGCCTGTGGAGGATGCGGTGGTTGATGTGGTCGCGGTTCTGTAGGCATTGGTCGCGGTGGCAGAGAAGGTCGCGACGGACTGACGGGACTAGTCGAGGAACCCGGTGGGGTCATTGAGGACTGCACCTGCGGGACCTCCTTCTCCTCTTCGTTCTCCCGGGGTTTCTGGTGCCGCTCCGTCATCCGAGTGGGTTCCGGTCGGTGCGGAGGTTCTGAAGTCTCCGAAGGGTGTGTGTTTTGTTGTGTGGGGTGGTGCTCTTGGTCCTGCTGGTCCAGATCTACAGGCGTGGTGTTTGGTGAGGTGGACCTGGGGAGCTTCAGGCTGTCCAGGGTGGCATCGCTGATGGTGAAGCGAAGGGCGTATCGCTGCAGCACCATGGCAGCCTCCTCGGGAGTCTGAGCTCTCCTGTAGGCTTCACACAGCTCCATCTCCCGCTTCTCCCTGGAGACACGGTGTTGGTGTTATGGACAACATCGGAGAAGGAGGAGGTAGAAAAACATTTCGAGCCAGATGAAGTTTAAGATAGAATAAGTAAGTTGCAATAATTCTATTTACTACAAAATTTTCATGGTCTATAATAGACACAATTTAGCTTGTGTTCAAATCCTCTGGGTAAATCTTGTAAAACATCTAAATATAATATAAATACTTAAATTAATTATGATTACTAAATTAAAGTGCTTGGCTCACCCAGCGCTCATATGAGGTCAGACCCTGAGGACACTTTTTAATCCCGGGATTAAAAAGACAATATAATGGTGGCAACAAATCCTTATTTGTCCTTACTTCTCCTCCACAATCTCTTTGTAGGTCTTGATGCTCTTCCGCTTGCCACTGTCCATCCCGTTCTCCTTCATCCTTTTCTCTATCCTCTTCCTCTCCTCCTCTTTCTTTATCAGCTCCTGAGAGGCACTGCGGCGGCGATTCTTCCAGCGAGCCAGATTCTAGCATTAAGATGGACATGACTTTATTACTCTTCTACTCAGAATATCACAATCACATTGGGTTGGGTACCTATGATAACTAGATCTATGTATATATTGACTGTATAGGAGATACTTACAACCGGAGCGACTTAGAGTGACTTCAAATAGAGGTTACTGTGAAGCAGGCATCTTGCTCAAGAATGCCTACAGGTAGACTGTGAACATTGGGGATTTAAACACCCTATCCACTACACACTATCCTATCCTACCTATAGACTAAAGAGGGATGCTATAGGCCTCTTTCCCTCCTGCATCCTCTGAGTTTCTTACATCTTGCCAGCCGTCGTCCTCCTCTTCGAAGTTGTGTAGCCGCTCGTGTGTCCGCTCGAAGCGGGACTGGTTCGGTGACGGCACGGGCCCCATATCCTCCTCCGTCGGCATGTCACTCATACTCACACTCCTATAGGAGGGGTGGAGGACACAGGTGGTGTAGTTAGCGTGGTTAGGATGCAGAATGTGTAAGACAGAGGGTACGAGTGTCTTTCACCTCCTCGGTGGGATCTACTTTCCAGGATGAATTGGCTTTACAATGAGGGAATAACCACGGCTACTCCAACACATGCAGGCTTTTTGATCGTTGTTTTTGATGGAGACAACCCGAATGATCAGAATCGTCGAGGGTTGAGACGGACACACAACAGTTACACACACCAGCTGTATGCTGCAGCCGATCACATGATTTCAGCTAGATAACTGTTGTGTGTGTAAGGACATGCTGGGTGGTTTGTTGCAACTTGAAAATAGGTGAACGATACAAAAACTATGTGGAAGTAATGCCTAGCTATGATCAAAAATGACATGGGGGTACATATGACCCATGGTCACATATGCATATTGTCCATGCACACTTAAATGCACAAAGTCCATGCTTCGATGTTCCCATGCTACTGTGAGACTTACTCTTTGTCATCAGACATATAAGCAACTCGTCGACTCATCCTAAAAATAATAACAGACAAAGGTAAACGGGAGTGTAACAGTATCGTGTGTGTGTGTGTGTGTGTGTGTATTCCAAAGAGAGGGAAATGTGTTTCTCAAATGTCATCAAATGCTGTCAGGCACCCATTTGCATTTCTTACGTAAGCAACAATCATAGAAATACAGTTCAGCAGAAGGCTACGGCTAATGATACCATTAGCATCAGATCTGTGAAGAAGGACGGCAAACTTGATGCCCATGCCTGCATGCAATGACTTTGCACATTTTGCTGTTCATCTCACATCATTGGAGGCAGATCATCATTCTCCATCCACTGCGGTTTGCGGGGCTCCCCCCCATTGCTACGCGTCTCCGCGACCCCTCTCTCCACCATTACCCCCTCCTCCTCGTCGATCATCTCCACCTCCGCCTCAGAGCTCTGCCTGCCCTCCAGGGACCCCACACTTTGAGGAGCCCCAGCAGGCTGGCTGGCTGGAGGGGTAGCAGGTTGAAGGGGGAGGGGGGCGGAGATATTAGGAAGCGTCTTGCCTCCTTCTTGATGTCTCTCTTTCTTTTCCTCCTCCTCCCCGGCCCATTTGTACAATCTGCTGGGGGCTTTCAGAGGAGGTATGATTGGATCATCTACTGACTCAGCAGCCATTCTGCTGAGAGAGCACTGGAGTTAACAAGTAGCCGGTTACCAGGGGCAACGCAGCAGAGACTGGAGACGAGCAAAACCATAAAACAACAAGCTGAGATCCCACTGCATCTCATTAACCGTGCCGGTTAAGGTTGAAAATGACCGTGAAAGTCCAGATTAGTTCAAAAACCCGAGACAGGTTACATCGAACAGCAAGCTCCGGGATTCTGTTCCACAACAACAATAAACAACCGATTTTCCACTTTCTTCTGTGTTAGTCCATATTGCCATGTGTGCATGCAATCCCATACGTCCTATTTCAAGCACAAACCAAGCGTACATGGCCGATGACAAACCTGTCTCTGTTTTTCTTCTCTGCAATTTTCAGTCTGCTCTGCAGTTGATTCGACACGGACAAAGGTGGAGCAACGTTTCTATGTACAGCTGATCCTGGCACCGGCAAGAATCGATTGAGCGGCACTTTTCTCCCCGCGGCAGTTTGTTTGTTAAACGCTCGGGTTCTCCTCGCCATCATGTCATCCTTCTCCGGGTCGGGGAGCACAACGCCTTCCTGCTCCTCCTCGTACTCATCGTCACTCCGAGCGGACGGCCCGACGATCTCTTGGTCCGGTGCGCGCAGTAGAGGCGTTTCCACGGGAACCCGGATGCCCTCCTGCGGCACCTCTCTCACAGGGAGGCCTCTTGATATTGAGACACAACGGCTCATGTTGAGAATGATGAAACGTCTAAATGTCTTAGTGACCCTCCACACACACACACACACGCTGTTAGGTTAGATCAGCGTTTCTAAAACTATGGGTAGGGACCCAAAATGGCCAAAGTGGCGGCCTGACAATGCATTAAACGGAAAACAACAAAACGCTGAGCACACCGTTAGGTTAGATCAGCATTTCTAAAACTATGGATTGGGACCCGAAGAGCCCAAAATGGCAGCCTGACAATGCAAAGACCGAAAAAGACAACTCTTGAGTGCACTGGAATAGGTCATTCTTTAGTAACCTATGAGATTTCTGAGTGTCTGAGTGCGGACTGAGTTGGGTCCAACAGACGCTGAAATTGTCATTTTGGTCAAAGTTCAACAACCCCGGTGTTAGACGCCGGCACAAGAAACAGAGCCCACCTGGGATCAGCCCTCCTCTCCCACTCCTCCCGCACTGCCTTCTTGCCCCGCGGCGCGGCGTCCGTCAACACCTCCTCCTGCGCGCAGCGCTTGGATGTCGGCAGGGGCAGGAAGTGGTTGTACGGGGCGGAGCGTCGGTTGAAAGCCCCCGTCCTCCGTGCCAGCATGTCGTCCTTCTGCAGGTTGGGGATCCTCTCCTCCTCTTCGTCTTCTTCCTCATCTTCCTCTTGCGCTGCCTTCGCATACTGAGCGAAACGCGCGTCCGTCTCGGCCGCGGTGTGGGGGCCCTCAGGGGTCCGGGGTGGGAGGTCAGAAGGGGTGGGGGGAAGCGTTTGCGTAGGGTCGGATCCATTGACCTGGCTGAGAGGTCATCATTAAAAGCTGTGATCATCAATCCAATAGTTGAACCCACCCCTGTCCCTGAGGGTCATGCGTGCAACACACACATGCAAGTACGTGCACATATGGTGGTAGAGTCACCAATGCTGGCCCGCTATTGGTTTAGAAGGAGAGTGAACAAAATGGCTCTTGGGCAAAATTAGGTTATGAGGTCAAATATTCAAATTTTGAAATATGTACGGGAAGAGTTATCAAACAGAAAGTGCCCTGTTTGTGTGTGTGTGTGTGTGTGTGTGTGTGTGTGTTTATGTCATGGAGATTAAAACAAATCAGTAATATTCTGTTTAAAGTAGAGCCACACCGACCCTGTTCAATCGAATAGCCTGTGTACCAGACAAATCTGCGCGCTCATGTTGTATTTGTTGGTCTGGCCCCCCTCCCGTTCAGACTGATTTCCAGCCAAACTAGTCGAGTCGGGCCAATCACAATAGTTGATCTAATATGGTGAAGGTTTAATACGATGACTAGATGAACAGGATGGCTGCTGCTGATGTGGAACGGTCTGTTGAATCCACTATCGCAAAAGTATTAAACGAACCAGACGGTATATATAACTCTAAAAGTCAAACAACTAATTTAAGAGCGTTTGTTGATAGGACAGATGGTTTCGCCGTACTTCCAAAGTAAAAGTTTAATATATCAAGCTGGCGCTTCGTCGTTTCAATGCTCTGATTGGTTGTAGTTTTATCCAATTGGGTCCAGAAGCTTTTTGGTCTGCGCCTGTTGATAACGCCCTTTGGAAATCGAAAATGAACTGAGAAGTTCCAGATTAATACGCATTTACAAATTGGTCTGGCGATGTCAGGCTATCAAACTAATCACAAGTCATTCTAACCATTAAAGTGTTATTTAAGAAAAAAAATGGTATTTGCCCTATCCTGATTCCTTAAAGCGCAAATACATTCATTTAACAAAATGATGGATACATTACAAATTTAAAAAATTACAAAGGAATGGTATTCAACAAATAATATGCACATACATTGATCTACTCTATATCTCTTATATATACAGTATGGATATAGATAGCATATGTATATATTCAGTGTATTACCTGTTATATATATTTTTTAAAAAAGACAGTTCGGAGGTTTCCCCGTGTCTATGGTCGTCCGTACCTGCGTTCCCCCTCACTTAGCCGGGAGACCAGGTCAATAGTAGGCATAGCAATGGTTGCCTTGGCGAGAAGCCGCCTAAGCATGTCTGACTGTTCCCCTTCCCTGGGCGTGAGCGCATCACTGGGCTGCATGATCTCAGTCACTCCACCAAAGGTCACCACTTTGCTACGGCTGCGTCCGGCCTTGGCTGAGCCGATGAGGGGACTGCCCACCTGGCTGCCCTGACAAGCTTCACACACTGGGGCCGAGCTGGGCTCACTGCTCATTTACATCCACACCAGAGGCATATCCCGACACACACACACGTAATGGATACAAACACACACACACACACACACAATTGACACAAACACACACACACACACACATCAACCACATGCGCGCACAAATGCAAATCCAAATTCAAATAACCTCCAACAATACATACAAATCCAAATACACACACACATACAAAACACACACACACACACACACACACATACACACACACATAATCACACCACAATCGGCCAAGAAGGAAAAAGTGTAGGAGCAAAAGGACAATAGAGAGAATGGAAAGGACATCATGAGCGACCAGAGACAAAAACAGAAAGTTTGAATGATTTAAAACAAACGACTGGTGGAAAAATGAGTGATGGAAAAGAGAAGACATGAGGTATGAATGGAGAGAAGAGGAGAAGAGAGTGGGGTGTCTCAGGGAATCACCAGGACACACATACACACACACACACTCACCGGGACATTGCTATGTCTTCCACTAAACATACATTAGGTAATGCAGTGTCTCTGGTAGTGCAACTACTGCCATGGCAACGCCAAAAAAACACTGTTCTACTTTATCTGATGACATCAAGAACAAAGCCACTAGAGAGTCCTCAGCCAAACTTCTCCTCTCTTTGTGTGAGCAAAGCACACACACACACACACACACACACACACACTCGCTCACACACTTGCACACATACACCCTCAAACACTTGCAAACTCCCTTGCAAAAAAAACTAAGGTCTACCAGTACGGACCAGTAAGGACATGATCCATATGGTAGAGCACCTAAGTAAACCACAGATGTAAGCTAACTACATATTATATCGTCACTATAAAGTTATTGTATAGTGAGTGAGGTAAACAAAGCACAAATGGTAGCTATGCTAATCTGTTTAGTGGTTAGTGCTTAATCTAAAAAAAGAATGATTGCTTATAATAACAATGACACACAGACTTATACTTACAAAGACCCACACAGCCAAACTGTGCCTCTCTTTGTGTGAGCAATGCACACACAGATAGACACACACACACTCACACACACACACACACACACACACACACACGCACGTGTGCACACACACCCAGACACACACAAAGCAATTAATTTAATCTAAACTGGCACACTGGGTGATTCAGGTCAAACTTGTGGTAGCATTGAGCTGCTATGGGTAGAATATGTTTGTGTGTGTGTATGTGTGTATGTGTGGGTGTGGGTGAAAGAGAGAGAGAGAGAGAGAGAGAGAGAGAGAGAGAGAGAGAGAGAGAGAGAGAGAGAGAGAGAGAGA
>JAOPJO010000111.1:13425393-13440952 GCA_027123675.1 Molva macrophthalma
CTCTCTCTCTCTCTCTCTCTCTCTCTCTCTCTCTCTCTCTCTCTCTCTCTCTCTCTTTCTCTCTCTCTCTCTCTCCAGGCCGTACCTGCTAGCCCAGTGTTTCGGTTGTGCTGTGGTCGAGGACACTTGGCACTACTTCCTGCACCGACTGCTGCACCACCGCCGGATCTACAAGCACATCCACAAGGTCCACCACGAGTTCACAGTGAGTAACACACACACACGCATGTACAACCACACACAGACACACACATATAAACATGCACACACACACACACACACACACACACACACACACACACACACACACACACATGTTCGCACAGACACACAAACACATGCAGACATATGTACGCACACACACACGCACACATTCATGTACGCACACACGCATGCACGAGCACACACACACACACGCATAAACACACACACACAACAAAGAATAACAGTCTTGACAAGACTGTGTATCAAACCATATGCACAGGTCACATGCACAGATATGCACATACTCCCTCAGATACTTGTCATTTATTTGAAAGGGCAAAGCAGTTCATTATGTACCTTTAAAGTTCCCATTGTGTTTAATTGGTGACCACACAGTAAGATGCACGAGCAGCTATACAAACAAACACCAAACACAGCTAAACAAAGACTAGAGTGTTTATAACACAAGTTCAGCAGTGTTACATCTTTGTAACCCTGCGTGGCGTCCGTCCCTCAGGCTCCGTTCGGCATGCAGGCTGAGTACGCTCACCCAGCTGAGACCCTGATCCTGGGCTCCGGCTTCTTCATCGGCATCATCATCTTCTGTAACCATGTTAGCATGCTGTGGGCCTGGGTGGCCTGCCGCCTGATGGAGACCATCGACGTGCACAGGTGAGACACACCTGCCCGGTTGACAGCAGAGAAGACACCTCATCTGTTTCCACCGAAGGCACAACGCGCTCACAACCGTCTCAGCCTGGTCACGTGTAGGGGGTTGTTTTATGTCTCGTACAGCCGGTCCCATCTGTTTAGACATCATCTCTCTTTGCATCGTGATCTCCCAACTGTTTTCAAAATCGCGATTTGAAGAGAGATTCAAAACACTTGTGCAAACAAGGCAGCCGTAGCCCCCTCCCTCCTCTACAACCCACGGACGATGAACCTTTGGTGGAGTCTATTCAAATCCCACAATCAATTGTCAACAATCCTGTGTTTGAATACAAGAATATGCAGACCGTCTGTGTGGAGTGGACACACACAGTGGGCGGTGCGTGGGCAACCTATGCCTGGCCTTTGGGTCTGTTCTAATGGTATCATTCATGTACATCCTGGCCTAGCAGTGGAGAGTCTGTCTCTATGTACATGCCATGACAACTACTCTACTAAATTATTGTGATCCATTCATTAATAAATAGGTGGACAATTAGGGTTAGGTTAAAATTATTATTCAGAAGAATTCCGTCCTGTAGGTTTTTTTTATTTGAGACAGAGTAGAGAACAACTACAGCAGTACTGAACTGTTGCTATGAGCTGAATTTGGTAGCTGTTGGTTACTCCCAGGACTGGCCACTAGATGGCGGTAGAACGTACTAAATTGAAAACTAACTACTTGTTTCAAGTAAATGTAATCTTAAGGCATACATTCACAAGGCTAACTATACATTAACTACCATAGAGTACACAGACACTTTTTTAATTGTACAAGGTTTAAGGTATATGTGTAAGTATGGTGTTTGTGTAAAAAATAATAATAATTAAAAGCTTAGCTGCTGGTGATAGAAGTCATTGTAGCATGTATGACATTGTCTAGCCTACAATGCTGTGTGTCTAATATGCAATTAACCTACCTAGACAAGTCTTGCTGTGTTTAAATACTGTTAAAACCCATAAAATAATTGAAGAGAAAAAGCGCCCTTCTATAGATTTGGTCCAAATCTCAATGAGTACCCGTGTACTATTTTCTTTTTAAGTCTGATAGTTTTCACCATTGTAATTTTTGTACTGTTAGCGGGATACACTTCTAAACAGCGATTTCAATATTATATCCACTGGGGACTTTTTGAAACGTGAGAAGTATCCGGGTTAACTGCGTTTTAGTTTGGCTATTGTTTAGGGCAGGGTACTTTGTAATTCGCCTATTGTGTAGAAATGTTGACCAAACGATGGCTCTATAGTGAGGAGTGCTGCTGTCCATCTCCTGGGCAGGTATACACAGCTAGACACACGGGACACTGTGTGTCTAGTTCCCCATGTCAGATCGCTGTAATTCGGAGAGTGAATATCTGTCGAATATCAAATATCTTTCTAATTAAAAGAAATACCCCGGCCACCCACTAATCGTTGGTGAATTAACCTTTTAGGTCTCAGCAACAATGCAATGGCCAAGATTTTATTGTGGACTATTTAGTTATATATCCTGCTTCAAAACATGGCCAAAATACATATCAACATAAAAAACTTTGATAGAAAGAGGAGTGTCTGTATTTTTAGGGTATTGAATCATACTTTCTGGATTTCTCAATACCCTGGTATACCGTGATACTGCCCAAGCCTAATATATATAACATTTATTGTTTAAGTTGGAAGCCTATAAGAGGCCTTCCAAGCAAGGAAAAGAGGAAACTGAATAAACAGATGGTCTTTCCCAAAGCATTACTCCAACATGTTTTCCCGCACTGTTAGCCGTTCCTTCTGAAACCTTGTTAGTATGGGCTCATAGGGTTATAGCTACTCTGCACCCCAGTTGTTGTTGTTTTTTAAACTTGCAATTTTGTAGTTACTTCCATTTTGATTATATGCTTCGATTTAATTAAAGCGTTTGCTAAAGGACAGGCAAGATGGATTCCCCCAACCGATGATGGAAGTTATGTTCTCAGAGCTCATTTCATTTACTAATAGCTAACGGATGGCGAGGCCATTTCTAACAAATTACACAGAAAGGATAGCTGTTAACTCTTACCTACAGCACCTTTAAGAGAAATAAGCATATTATTCTGGGCTCATATGCCCGAGTAGTTTGTTTACAAGAGGATCAATACACACTTTTCTCTTTCAGTGGTTACGATGTCCCCATGAACCCACTCCACCTGATCCCCTGCTATGCCGGTACGCGCTTTCATGACTTCCACCACATGAACTTTGTGGGGAACTACGCCTCCACCTTCACCTGGTGGGACAAGCTGCTGAAGACAGACAGCCAGTACAACAAGCATATGCTGCGACAAGACGACATGAAGAAGGAACAGTAGACGACCTGAACCCAGGTTCAGGAGACCCTGAATTGAAACTGATGAGATGTGATTTAGCGTTGGTTTAAATCGGCACTTTGTAACTTTTCTACTGCAACTATTTACTCCATTCAAAAATACCTGAACTAGCAATTCCTCCAGTCAATCCAGCCAGGGAATTTTTCTCTAAATCGTTCTATCGTTCGGGTTTAGGCTTCTAATAAGGTAATGTTAAAAACATTCTGGGGTTACCTGGCTGGAAGACATGCTGGCAGAATTAATTTGCATTGATTTCCTTTGTAAATTACTTGACGCCATTCAGAAAAGGCAACATTTTCAGAGGATCACTTGCGAGAGCTACAACTCAAGCCACTAGAGGCTGCTACTGAGAAAACATACATAGTGCAGGTTTAAATGCAGATCAAGTGCTGTTCTTCTGTTGAATCCGGCTGTGTGGTAGCTGTTTTACTACATGTAGCTTGGTCTCTGTGCCTTTTTCTCACTCAAAAGAGTGAGGCTACGCCTATCTCGATTTAATAAAAGACAATCAGCATTGACTGGTTTTTATTGGTTTGGTTTGCTGTATCATTTGAACAAATCAAAATAATCTACAATATAAATATGTATGCTGTGTATATTTGGGCTACCTAGCTCTTGTACGATCTGCCGAATCCTTCAAAAAACCTCACCCCTCTTCTGAGAACATCTAACAAACTGGCTTGTGCACTTCGTTGTGTCTAGCCCTTGTGCTGAATTTAGAACGATGAACTGGATTTCTGAGTTGTACATATTGACTACCATTGATAATAAAATAAAGAAATCAAATCTATAGTGACCTTGGTTCTGATTTAGCTACTCTGATTTTCTTTTGCAACTAGCTACCAATTTTTATTTGTTGCTTTTGACTGTTGTGTGTGCCTCACTTGGAAGTCGCTTTAAAAACAATTGTCTGCTCAATGATTATTTGTTAATATTTCTCTTGCTCTTGCATATTCACAGAAACGTTTGCAATTAATCAGGATGAGTGTGCGGTTTAGTAGCATGACACAGCTGGCTACAGCCTGCTATACCATAGCATATATTTTCAGTACAACAAGCTTGGGCGATGAATACCAATGGTCGGTGTGAAAAGTGGTGGCTTTTAGTGTCACATAGTGAAAGGTGTTCAGGCCTTTATAAAAAAAAAGTGGTTCCCTCTGTTGTATTTATTTTTCTATTTTCTATTTGGAATATATATATTTTCTTTGCCTATTTTGTAAGACTTAACGTGAATGTATATTGACCTATATATGGGGAATCCCGGCATACATACATACAAACACGAAACGAACGTGTTAATGCGTTGAGCTCTGCACAAACAGCATCTTGATCCTGACTGAGCTGTGGCCGCGCCCCTGAAGCAGCTCTCATCCAACCCGAGCATCCGACGCACGACGAATCCCAAGTAGAAGAGAGGGCGGGAGGCGCGTGCGCTCAGGTACGACAAAAGCATCACGGAAAGAGGGAGAGAGAGAGAGAGAGAGAGAGAGGCGAGACTAGAGCGAGCGAGGTAGACGCTGAGATATTTATATCCTAAGCGAGTGCTGCGGAAAAGAGATAAGGCTTGGGACAGAGTCGCGGACACCACGCTTACAGTGCAAAAAAAGAAAGAAATTTGACGTATCAAGATGAAACAATTCGTGTCGTTAGTTTTACTCGGGACTTTGGCCGCGTTGGCCGTGGTTCGCGCAGCAGACGACCGGGAAATTTCCTTCGAGTATCACCGTTATGAGGAGCTGCGGAAAGCGTTGGTGTCGGTGTGGCTTCAATGCCCGTCCATCACGCGCATCTACACCATCGGGGAGAGCTTCGAGGGCCGCGAGTTGCTGGTGCTGGAGATGTCTGACAACCCTGGGGCGCACGAGCCTGGTCAGTTTTACGCGTCAACGTAGCCCAATGTATAATTCTGTATTTATTTATGTATCGAATTTGGTATAGGCCTAACGCATACATTTCCATTAGTATTTTGAATCATGAATTAACACCAGGTAGGACTACTGTAAAATATACACATAGAGGCAATGGCGTATTCCAACTACAGTTCCAATGCGTTATCTTATGACACCAGAGAAAAAGGTGTCGATGTTGTTGTTGAAAAATAACAAGCTGGTGTTTAAGACAGTGATGCCTCAGACCTTTTTTCTGTGAATAATTTTAGGAAAGCCGCCATTTTGCTGGATGATAAGCATCTCGGTATGATCATATGGGATCGTGATGCTGAGCACACGCCCTCGAGCCAAATGGAACCTGCTGCAAAAAAACCTCCACTGACAGGCTTTTAAAAAAAATAATGTCGTTCAAAGACGGCCTGTTATCACCAAGAATGTAGGCCTGTTGAAAAAAGGTCAAGATGTATATATTTTTTAAATGAGCTGTGCGGGGTGAATGCGTTGTTTTCCATCGTGCCCAAACAGATTGTCCGCATCTTAAGCATGCATTCGATCAAGTATGATATATCATATATTGGGTCGCAATGGTCCAGCCACAGGTTATAATGGATGTTTTGAACAAGTCATATTTGACAGCATAGGCTGCCCGTTAGTTGGGGATATGCAAAGACTTTAGGGGCTGTTCTGGGGTACCAAGGACATTTGCAAGTAGTTATTTAATTGTCATCTCAATATCGCATAACCTTTCGATGTTTAAAGACGGACTCTACAACGATTCTGAAAGGCGTATCAATACAGACAATCAAACTAGAGGTGGGGACAGAAGATTGAGGGGTTTTGTAAGCTCTCCATGTTTTAAAATAAATTCAGGGGATACTAACAGCAACAACACCAAATCAAATCATCCTGGCCTCTGCTTCCAAACAAACTGTTATTTAATTAGTGATTCATTTTTAAAACGGCCACGCTTTGCTCTCAGACCAGGGATGTTAAGGCTTATGAGATGTTTTATTTTACTGTATCAGATGTTTTCTTTTTATCAGATGGGCTATGTGTTATGATGTAAATATATCTAGATACATAGAAGATTACAGATTATAGATAAAGATTATCTAGGCATATCTAGTTTTAAAGATTTCCTACAAATATAATATTAGATGTATTACTTTAGTTATTTTATTTAATGATTAAATACAAAAATAACATTGTGGAAAATAAGTCAAGACATTAGAAATGTAGAACATTCAGAATAACAAAAAGGCTGAACTGAAGTCCTTTCCTAACAAACTTCCTCTGGCAGTAGTTTAGGAAGAAAAGTAATTATTCCAAGGAGCACTGTGTCGATCTCTAAATCACACTTTGAAACACCTAGATAACAGATTTACAAATTATTTGGTCTGATTTTGTTGTGTCTGTGCCCCGGCGTTTTGTGTGTGTGTGTTTGTGTTTCTATATTTGTGTTTGTGTGTGGGTGAGTGCCCATGAGCTAGTGTGTATTTATGTGTATCTGCAGGCACGTGCAATTACCTCACAGGTGTGTACCCTGGTGCCCATGTGTGTGTGTGTGTGTGAGACAGCAGTGTCATTACAGCTGGCATGGTTGTAGTATAACGAGCGCGTGTACATGCTAAACAAGCCTGTAATAGACTGGTGGGCCTGCGCACGGGTGTGTGTACGGCCATGAGTCACGGTAGTGCCGTGGAACTCTTATTACTACCAGATGACTTTCCAAACCGCCTTGGTTCCTTCGCCACGGGCAACACCCCCTCCCACCCAATAAATGCTCCACCAGCCCCTCCCTCCGACGCCATCACTCGCTCCTTTGAAAAGCTGCAGGAGGATGAAGAACAGTAGGAGTTGTAAGAGAGGAGAACCAGGGCAGTGGCGAGCAGACCATAGACCAACTCTGTATAGGAAGGAAGGGAAAGTGAAGGATTAAAAAAAAAAAAGCCCCGCAAATAATGAATGAAAACACTGTCCAGTTAAGGCACACTCCGCGCTAAAGACATCCACTTATTTTGAAATTATTATAAAAAAATGTTTTACGTGACCCGGCTAATAGGTGTGGAAACTTTGGAGGTGAATCCAAAATAAGCGGTTGCCGGGGGCAACAGATCGGCTTAGCGCAGTGAGCTGAATGGCTGCTTGTGGTTGGCCGCCTGCGTGGGGAGGCTGGGGCATCCTGAGCTCGCTGCATCTGTCAGTATGCAGCAGCCATCTGTCCCCCTGCCTGCCCCACGGAATCAGACACTCCCTGTAACCACGGGGGAGACGCCTGGCTTCACTGTGCACACGACGCAAATCACCAGCCAGAAGCCTTGCCTTGTTTGCTTTTCAATCAAGGCTGTTTGTTTTCCTCTATAACCGAAGGATCCGTGGAAAGTCGATGGCCAACTCATAATACTGTGCGACTATGGGTTTTCACTATACGCTTTACGTAGATAAAAGAGAGGGATCTAAATGTGAAACGCTTGTGGTTTCGTCCCCTTTTTTTACTCCTACATCTGGACTCTCTTGCAAGGTTTCCTTTACATACACAAAACCTTCGCTGTACAGAAAGAGAGGTTGGGCACGGTCCCACAGTATAAAACTAATACCTGCAATAAAGTACCCAGCCATATATATAGGAGAAGTCTCTCATCCATCTCATGTGGTGGAGCCCGGTAATAAAACCCTGTGGTGGATGTGTGAGAGAGAGAGAGAGACAGAGACAGAGAGAGAGCGCGAGAGAAAGCGAAAAGGCCAATCCTGCCCTTCACAGACAGACAGACAAGGCCAGACACACTAATAGGGCTTGTACATCGTGACACCATCTCACAATGACCCCCTCCATTTTGGAAGCATAAGGACATTGGAATATAAGTTATAATGTTGTTTTTTTGGTAATTGTTTAGTACTAACAAAATTATTTGTTATTATGGGGAGCCATTATTGTGTTTGAAACTGCCACAGTGTTTCTCATGTAAGACGTGGCAAAACAACGTTTTCTTATCATAGGTTACTGGATATTTATGTTGATTTAGGATTTTACAGTACTACAACCCTCTTGAGTCCTCAAAATGGTGGAGTGTAAGACTGTGGTCATATCAGTTGAGGTTACATATAATGGGTTCATAACAAAGGGTTTTTCACTATTTCAAAACATGGTTTGTGTTCTGAAAGGGTAAATAATACAACAGAATACTTGTATACCTTAAATAAATTACAGCAGACACAAATGAGTGAGTAGGTGGAAACATGTAAGAAAATGAGAAGAGAGAAAACGGATGATAGAGAGAGGGTAAATAAAGGAGAAACGTGAAAGAAGATTGTCAGGGGTAGTAGAGAGAAATAGAGCATTAGGAGAGGAGCCAGTCAGAGGTCATTTATTATACATCAAACTCCTGCGTTCACCACCTCCCCCCACCTCCTCTCTCCGTGCCCCACCTCCTCGCGCCTCTCATCTGGGACTCATTGTACTATTTCACTCTTTCTCTCCCCCCATCCCACTCTTTCAAATCTTTGCTTCTGTTTTATTATTGCTCATGCACTTTCAATTTTACACTTGAAGCATTATGTTATTCGGCATTTGTTCACCCAGTCTCCATGATCACTTGACGTCCTTCGTCGTCCACCATTTTGAAAACCACGAAACATAATCCCCTGTCTCTCTTTCTCTCTCTGACATTTTAGTAATCAAAACAGTACAAACCCCATTGAAATGTTGTGTCTGAATGCATGAATATGCACATTAATTTAGATGCGTACAAGTGCACCTACCTTTCATTTGAACTACAGCACCCCATGAAAAATAATAAAGAATGAGTTTTTTGTGGCCTTTCAGAGGCTGTTAGCGATGTGGGTTGGGTGTTTGTGTGTTCTGAAAACCAGAAGGCCTCATTTGATTACAATCATGCAGCATGAACAAAGGTATCTGATTAGAGCAGGTCCATGTGTTTCTACAGATGGTTGTTTCAGTGACGTGAAAAGAAAAGAGCGAGGGAGAGAAAGAGAGAGAGAGGAGGAAAGCGTAACAGTTGTTTACAGGGGTCCTGTGCTAATTTGTCTTCTTAAACACCTGTGACCCTCACAGTCACCGCGACAACTGGAGATAATGCTGCAGTGGACAGCGTCACCTAGGAAACCCTATTGATAGGAGGACAAAGGTTTGACCAATTAACCGTGAATTAATGCACTGAACGTCATGGCAGAAACGCTCTGAACACATCATAGGCACAGGGTAAAATTAACGGATGAGATGTGGATTTTATCTGGCTTTCAATCTTCCTCTATCTTTTTATCGCATTATTCTGTCTTTCAACATAACCTATCTGTGTGTGTGTTTGGTGTAAACTACTGGAAAGGGATACATTATGAGATAAGGGCTACAGATAAGTTAAACAGGATAAGATGATGCAGCTGTCTGGCTGAATAGCTCCAGCCACACAGTGATGTCACCTTGCTTATTGTAATGAAAATTTTTCACCAAAAAAACTCGCAAATTTGCGGTTTCTTTTTGGAATAGGGTTAGAGTTGTGTGCATGCACAAATAACATACGCACATACGCACACACTCCAAAGCCTCATTCTTAATGCATATGTTAAACATTTCTGGGAGGTTGTGGTGTACACACTAGTCACCCTCCATCTCTACCATCTGCTGAATAAGGGTGAAACGAGCAGGGAGGACACAAGCAGAATAAAACATGCTGTCTCAGGACTACCAGAGAGCTCTCCTGGTGCTTAACATCTGCACATTACTTTAGAATCACAAGTCACTTGGTCAGTAAGCTACTTCAAAGCCAATGTGTGCTTGTGTGTGTGTGTGTGTGTGTGCGTGTGTGCGTGTGTGTTCTGGCATGTATGCGGCTGCATGTGCAAGGTATGTATGAATCCGCATGGTATGTGTCTTGTGCACGTGTGTGTGCTTGTGTTTGTGTGTATGTGTGTGTGTGTGTTTGTGTGCACTCACGCATGTATACATGTGTGCACAAGGGAGTATGTGTGAGTACATGTGTAAGTGTTTGACGGCCCTGACAAACATCGGGGTCCCCACTACGCCTGCTGAAGCCATTCATGGACTTTAGAATGGCGAGGGTTACTCTTAGTCTTAACCTCATTAGTAGCAACAGAGAAAGGGACCACAATCTAGCATTTAAAAAAAAATCACTTCCAGATGTGCGGTGGTGTGTGATGTGTGTTTGTGTGACATACTACATTGTATGGACCGTAGAACACATTGTAAAGCACCCTATATAGAGCTGGAGAAACCACAATCCTCATCAGGATTGTGGTTTCTTCACAGATAGATCAAAGAGTTTAAGGAATAAATTGCAAACATACACAAAGTTGTAACCACACTAGTAAACATGCCATAGTGGCAAGTACGTGTAAACATATATTCTAATAGAAAATGCACCGAAAAGCATACTCAAAGCAAATGAGGCAAAAACAAGTCTTCAATAAAAACACATTCACACTCTCCTAATTAATAATTGATTCAGTCCTTACTTAGGATTCAAAGAAAGTTATGTGTCGCTGAGCTAATTACGTATATTTGTGTGCATGTTTGTGTGTGTGTGTGTGTGTATGCATGTGCGTGTGCATGTGTGTGTGTTGAGGGGGTTGAAATGAAAGAAAACAGCAGCTAATTACCACATGGAACATATGGGGGGAGTGCTGTTCATTAAAAGCCTGGTTTGCCTGCATAGCGTGTCCTCTTTGTTTACTGTTACTTACTATCAGACAAAATCAGGGGGTTATACTGGATATTCTTGAGATAGATGGGACTAAATGGACCATTGAGGGGGTTATAAACCCCCTCCAATGTTATTTTAGCCCCTAGGACATTTTCTCTCGCCACCTTTGTCTCAGGCATGCAACTCAATGATGAAAAACAAATGCCAAGTACTGAGGAGAGAGCAAAACCAGGCTCTACTTTTGCTTTCTGACTGGTGCCCTTTGTCACTCCATTTCTCTTGAGCTTTACCAAAATGACTGATCTGTAAATCTGTAAAAATCTGTGTACGGCAGCCACGTCTTGATTCAGCATGTAGTCATTGAGTCATGGGGTTTGGGAGCTGTGAATGATGTGTGGTAAGAATGAGTGTATGTGTTTGTGTCTTTGTGTTTCTGTGTATCTATGCCCTTTGGATTAAGTGGATAACCACACTTCACCGTCACTGACCTTGAATTGATTTAAAATGACGCTGCAGTCTTTTTATGGATTTGAGGTGTTTATCCAGGAGAAGCTGGCGTTATTTATTATTATGTCAGTATATTCAGTGTCATTTTCAAAGCTTGTTCAAAAACATATGTTTTTACTAAACACTACCCGGCCCACTGCCTTGTCTGTAAAATATGTACATATGTTTGCATATTGTAATTGTATGTACATTTATTTTGTCCTGTATTTATTTGTCTTTAAAAAGCTTACTTCAGTGTGACAAAGGCGCTGTATACAATCAAGTTATTGTTATTATTAGTTTATTAGTTAGATATGATTTGGTCTTATTAGTTAAATATATTTCATACTGTAAGGATCTAAGTTGTGTCTGCTTGGTGCACCTCATTGGTTGAGTTCTCCCTGCTCTTGAAATCTCATTATTCTTCATTATTTAGATCTAACATGCAAATGCAGCTCTTTTGCATTGAAGGTTTATCTTTCAAATTAAGTGAATTCCCTCCTCTCTCTCTCTCTCTCTCTCTTATCCCAGGTGAGCCTGAGTTTAAGTACATCGGCAACATGCACGGCAACGAGGCGGTGGGCAGGGAGCTGATCATCTACCTGGCCCAGTACCTGTGTAACCAGTACCAGCAGGGCAACGAGACCATCATCGACCTCATCCACAACACGCGCATCCACCTCATGCCCTCCATGAACCCTGACGGCTTCGAGAAGGCCGCCTCGCAGGTATGCTCCAGACAAGTTCTCCGTATGTATTTGTTACACCGTCGTAGCTGAGATTTCCCTACCCCCCAGCTTCATCTCTAGAGTTTTGTATAACAAGGTCATCACATTACATTTGCAAATTGCACAGACATCTTGGAATACTATCTGCCTGAAAGAAAAATGTGGCAATATATACAAGCTTGTATTACAATCAATTCATTTATGCACAGCTCCACTAAACACAAGGCCATCCCCTCTCCTCCTCTCCCCCTTTCCACATCTTATCCTTCCTCACCTCTCCTCCCATCGCCACCCATCCCCCTCTCTCCTCTCTCTCACTCTATCCTTCTCCTCTCCTCTCCTCTCCTCTCCTCTCCTCTCCTCTCCTCTCCTCTCCTCTCCTCTCCTCTCCTCTCCTCTCCCTTGGTTAAGATAAGAGGTCTATCTCTAAGAGTGAGAGTGATTATCACAGTCTGTCTCCCTCTGTATTGAATTGAACACATGCGACCAAAAATCTGTCAAGTGCGACTAAACATTTCCATTGATCACAACGGTGCGCCTGACATTTAGCAGGTCCGTCTGTGTGTGTAGCGTTATTATTTTTTTTTTCCTTCACCCATTCTGTGAAAAAGTTGGCTCTGCCTCTGATTGGCTCTGACCCTGATATTCTTCTTCGGAAGAGAAATAAGGCATGTGTGAAACCGCGCCCTGTACTCCCCCTAGTCTACTTCTTTTGCGGTCGGAGCATCGACGTTCCGAAATGAAACGTTAAAAAAGCACAATGTATCCAACAAACACGGCCTGTGCCGGGAAAGGTGCATGGCCGGCAGAGCAGCCCCCCCCTCCCCGCAGCATTTCAGCGCCAGACAGCGGCAGACAGAAGCAGTGAGGAGTCCGAAATGATAATCAAATTTAACACTGTTTATAATATAGCCAAAGAAGAGCTGCCGTTCACTAAATTTCAGTCCCAGATCATCCTGACGAAAAAGAACGGGTTGAATGTAAATCCGACTTACAGCAACGACTCCTGGGCACTGCCTGTGCCCGGTTGATTGGCGTGATCGCAGACACTATTAAAAAAATACGTCTGTTCAAATCGCGGATTCGACGTACATGTCATTCATGATTGACGGAGATAGACATCTCCACGAAGCAGTGTGAGATCGTCTCTAGCCGCATTATACATAGTAACCCCAATAGCTCTAGTTCATGCAGGAATAAGACATGCAACACATTTTAACTTTGCAAGCTAACTTGCCACATGATTGTAGTTGAGTAATAATGAGTAATAGATGTGAAACCTGTGTTTAGGCTACTGGAGCTGGGGCTGAATCTGTTTAAATAGGCACAGATAAAATAAAAAATGAAGGATTGGACTTTGCGAGCTAACTGTAAAACAATGTTATTATTTTTCTTAGGAGTCTATGCTGCCACAAGGCACCATAGGAGTCTATGCTTTCTTGTTTGTGCTGTGATTTAAACAAAGGAAACACATTAATCTGCACCTTTATTCCTGTTTACAATCATAATGTGTAACGCTTAAAATGTATTATTGCGGCGGCAAAAGGCGCGGTGAAAAATGTAGTCTGGAGCCCTGAATTTAATAAACATTTACATTACATTTCTCTCTCTCTCTCTCTCTCTCTCTCTCTCTCTCTCTATTTCCTCCCTCTCCCTTCTCTCCCCCCTCTCTCTCTCTTTCTCTCTCTCTCTCTACCCCCCTCCCTCCCTCCTCTCTCACCCAGGGGGGAGACCTGTTTGATGCGATCACCTCCTCCACTAAGTACTCAGAGAGAGACTCTAGTGCCATGGTGTACAACCTGTCGGGAGCCGTCCAGTACCTGCACCACCTCAACATAGTGCACCGAGACATCAAGCCTGAGAACCTGCTGGTACGCACACCCACACTCACACACATAGCTATACACACACACAGATAGTTATACAAACACACACACACACACAGAGTAAGAGCCAGTATACACATGCACACACATTTATATTAGTGCTGTCAAGCGAAGTTAATCACGTTTAATCAGCTCTTCGGCTGCTGCCAGTGTTTCTTCAACACTAAAGTAAGGTGACTTTCTAAGTGTGTGTGTGTGTGTGTGTGTGTGTGTGTGTGTTATATGTGTGTTATGTGTATACCTCCAGGTTTGTGAGTACCCAGACGGGACCAAGTCTCTAAAGCTGGGGGACTTTGGTCTGGCCACGGTGGTGGAGGGCCCCCTCTTCACTGTGTGTGGGACCCCTACGTACGTGGCCCCCGAGATCATCGCAGAGACCGGGTGAGAGACTCAGCTATGATGTACAGCTATAAAAAATCACAGCGCTCAATACCAGTTCTCCTGACCATGATGTGGTGCGTGTGTGTGTGTGCGTGTGTGCGTGTGTGTGTAGCTATGGTCTGAAGGTGGACATCTGGGCAGCAGGAGTGATCACCTACATCCTTCTCTGTGGTTTTCCGCCCTTCCGAAGGTCAGCACCATGGCAACCCATCATCGTCTTCATCCTCATTACTCAATAACAGAACATGTTGAACCAGCAGATAATTAACTATATTCTATTATTAATCATATACTGATTATACAAACTATATACCATCTATATACTGTCTATATACTGTCTATATACGGTCTATATACCGTCTATATACAGTCTATATACCGTCTATATACTGTCTATATACCGTCTACATACAGTCTATATACTGTCTATATACCGTCTATATATCGTCTATATACCGTCTATATATTGTCTATATACTGTCTATATACCGTCTATATACAGTCTATATACAGTCTATGTACCGTCTATATACAGTCTATATACCGTCTACATACAGTCTATATACTGTCTATATACTGTCTATATACCGTCTATATACAGTCTATATACTGTCTATGTACCGTCTATATACAGTCTATATACCGTCTATATACAGGTCATACTGTCTATATACTGTCTATATACCGTCTATATACTGTATGTATACCGTCTATATACCATCTATATACCGTCTATACACCACCTTTATACAGTCTATATACCATCTATACACCACCTTTATACAGTCTAAATAGCATCTATATACTGTCTATACACCACCTTTATACCATCTATATACTGTCTATACACCACCTATATACAATCTATATACTGTCTATACACCGTCTTTACTGTCCTCTCCCCCTCTCCTCCTCCTCCCTCAGTGAGAGTAACATCCAGGAGGAGTTATTTGATCAGATTCTGAAGGGAAAGTTGGAGTTTCCTTCTCCAGACTGGGACAACATCAGCCTTCCAGCTAAGGTACTCTCTCTCTCTCTTTCTCTTTCTCTCAAGCTCTCTCTCTCTCTCTCCATCTCTCTCTCCCTCTTTATCTCATGCTCTATCTCCCTCTCTCTCCCTCTAACATTACAGGAAAGGGTTGTCAATTTTAAAGATATGTATAACATAGGATATAATGTAACAAAATGTCTCTCTCTCTCTCTCTCTCTCTCTCTCTCTCTCTCTCTCTCTCTCTCTCTCTCTCTCTCTCTCTCTCTCTC
>JAOPJO010000111.1:13484428-13497090 GCA_027123675.1 Molva macrophthalma
GTGTGTGTGTGTGTGTGTGTGTGTGTGAGAGAGAGAGAGAGAGAGAGAGAGAGAGAGAGAGAGAGAGAGAGAGAGAGCATGTTTGTTTGTGTGTGTGTTTCACTAGAAGAAGCCCAGAATAGCACCCTGATACCACATCAGACATCAACACACTGATACTCGGAAGAACACAGTGTAGCACACACAAATACACACACATGCATACACACATGTACACGGATGCATGCCAGGGCGGCCTGGGAGACAAGTAGGGAGGTGGATTTAGTGACTCCATTAGAAGCAGATCTGGAGGTTGATTCACAAGGTGCTGAGGGGAAGCCAGGTGAAGCTATTGGGCTTAATCTGACACCTACCTTACGATAATCTCTCTCTCTCTACTCTCTCTACTCTCTCACTCTCTCTACTCTCTCACTCTCTCTACTCTCTCACTCTCTCTACTCTCTCTCTCTCTCTCTCTCTCTCTCTCTCTCTCTACTCTCTCACTCTATCTACTCTCTCACTCTCTACTCTCTCTCTCTCTCTACTCTCTCACTCTCTCTCACTCTCTCTACTCTCTCACTCTCTACTCTCTCACTCTCTCTACTCTCTCACTCTCTCTACTCTCTCACTCTCTCTACTCTCTCTACTCTCTCTACTCTCACTCTCTCTACTCTCTCTATCTCTCTTTCTCGCTATTGCTCTCTACTCTCCCTCTCCTGTCTCCTCTCTCTCTCACTCTTTCTCTGTCTCTCTTTCTCTTTTTCTCTCTACTCTCTCACTCTTAATTTAATTCAAAGGGGATTTATTGTCATGGGAACGATAGGTTTACATTGCAAAAGCAAGTGTGAAATAAAAACATAAAAATGTACGTACAATTAAAGGTAAAGGTAGACTTTCTCTCCTCACACCCTTCTCCTCTCTCTTCCAGCTCAGTGGTCCATCCACCCCACTCTGCCTCTCTCTCTCTCTCTCTCTCTCTCTCTCTCTCTCTCTCTCTCTCTCTCTCTCTCTCTCTCCACCACTGTGTTTTCTGGGGGACGTTGCAGGGTTAGGGGTCAGCTAGCCTAGCTCCAGCACCACGCTGTGACCTGACCGGCCCCTGTGGTGGTCTGCTCCACTTGGAGGGCCTCTTATCAACCACAAGCCTCTCAGAGACACACAGGGGCCAAAGCTTTTATGGCTGATGCTCCATATTCACATGTTATTCCGAGGGATGAGGAATGTTGAAAAGTGTAAGAGAGAAAATACAATTAATAGTGGGAACATGGATACATCTATCTTCATACGCTTCATGTGTCTCGGCACATAAAGGCAGGATACTTTTCCTGGATGGAGATTACACAGAGCGGTTTTGGCTCCTGTAAAATCCTAAAATCTGATAAATATATCTATATATCGATATATAAACGATATATAAACAGTTGTTCCGATCAGTTCCAGCAACCGGAAGCCAACGCATGAAGAGCTGTACGCTCAGGATCCGAATCCGATCATGAAGAAACTCTAACCATAAGCCCTTAAGGCTTAAGCAGAACATAAAACCACAGAAGCCGAACATACACAGACATGCAAACACCAAAGAACACACCCTCACACATCCCACAGACAAACACATGCACATACCAACCCCACACCCAACCCACACTTGGCCATGCATAGACATCCACAAAATGACCTTTTATATACTACACACTAGCATGCTTCTGATTGGAGTTCACTCGTTCACATTTCTTGATGACTTTCAACGCCAAATGACTCCTTTGTTGCAGTCTATTCTTTCATAATCACTTCTATACTTTCTCCCAGAAGGAGAATTCCTGTTTTTTTCCTTCACTTCCAATAATGTCGCAATCTACCCTTACCTGACCATTAGGCGGACATGAGACAGGTTTTGAAAGCGCATGAATTTGGACTTTATGTTTGGGTTGCTCTTGACAACACCGAGCCACTGTGACTCTCCAGCCCTGCTTTGTCAAAGTCCAAAATCTCCCCAAACCTCTCATTCCCTAAAGGCCTCCTCCTTCCCCCTCTCATCACATCTCTAACCCGCTCTCCTGTAGTCCCCCTCAGGAGCTAACGGGCGAAAGAATGCACTCGCTTCAGAATAAGTCCGATGAATGCTGAAGTACAAAAACAACAACATAACTTTAATGATCAAATCTGCTTCCAGTGGCCAGTGCACCATTTCAAAGGATAACACTATTATGGTAACAACTCATATGATTAGGTATTCACAGCGTATCTGTGGATACCTATTGTTATTCTAGTTGTAATAATTACTATACACAGTTCACTACAGACATAGTCCCTCCCCCATCCCCCTTTCATCCCACGCGGACCCACCCGCCCGCCACCTTTTCACCCTGCCACCCGATTGGCCCGTCCTGTGATTGACGCGTGGATCTCTCCACAGACAAGGACGAGTGCAGCAAGGACAACGGCGGCTGCCAGCACGAGTGCATCAACACGCTGGGCTCCTACGTGTGCGAGTGCCGCCACGGCTTCATCCTGCACGAGAACAAGCACGACTGCAAGGAAGGTGGGTTCCCCCCGCCGCCGCCGCCGCCGTACGCGCACGCCCACCGCCACAAGCACCTGGGCGTGCACGTGCACGTGCACGAGCTGGCACACTCACACCACCAGCACGTGCACAAGGAGTCGTACCGCTCCGGGTACGGCCCCCACTCGGCCCACTCCTATCACGGAGTGCGGATCTCCATATAGGAATGTTTAGGAGTGTGTGTGCGTGTGCGTGTGTGTGTGTGTGTGTGTGTGTGTGTGTGTGCCATAAGGTTTGTTTGTGTGTGTGTGTGTGTGTGTATGCATGTCTGTGTGTTTGTGTGTTTGTGTGTTTGTGTTTGTGTGTTTGTGTGTCTGTAGATAGGATAGGACATATACAATATCACATGATGTGGAAAGCCGGGTAGAAAGACAAAAACGCACACATTCACACACACAAACAGACACACACACACACACAGACATCAAACGTACAATGTCAGACATCAGATTGAGTTGTTCCATTTGAAGTTAAAAGTTGAAACACATGTTTTACACACAAACACACACACACACACACACACACACGCACAGACGCGCAGGCACACATGCGCGCGAACACACACACACACACATACAACCACGCATGCAAACATACTACAATAAAGTTCTCCAGTGCTCCTCATAAAGGGACTCTAACATCTGGTTTCTTAAAGACAATGTGTGCGTGTGTATGTGCTTGCGTACATGTGCAGTATACCAGAATGGCCTGGTGAACTCCCAGTGTTAGAGACATGTACCTTCCCAAAAACACATTTATGTGCACATGTTGTATGTGTGTGTGTGTGTGTGTGTTTGAGCGTGCATATGCATCATATAGCATAGCATGTTTTGTATATTCATATAGTATTATATATTACCTGCCAACCATGACTCATATGCATTATTACATAAACAAGTGGAAGGAACGAAGGATGAATGGAAGAAATATCACATAAACAAACAGAAATAGCAGTAAATACGTTGAGCAAGAATCTCAATGATGTCATTCAATATAATGTCATCTGTAGGCTTAGGTTAGTGTCATGGTGAACACATGAAATGTTTTTGTAAATAACGTTTTTCATCACTATTGATGCAAAAGTGATAAATGTTTGCTAAATTATATTTTGTACTGCTAAAACTAAATTTTGTCAAGAAAATGTTATTATTTTGAGATATTAGCATTTTAATGGAAGGCTGATATCACACCTGTGTTTGTTTATTCATAAATACCGGCAGTCATGAGTGAAATGAATGTAAGAACTAAAGAAATTAAGAACATATTATTTTGATGAAAACATTATTCTGAAAGACTAGCCCTCTAAACCAGCCTAAAGACCAAAATATAAGAAGACAACCAAGGAATAGATATCTCCAAATTGTTATGTTTTTATTGAAGGTTAAATGGCAATTTGTCTGGATTTGACATGGTTGAATTAGTCAGATGAAACAGGATTTGTTTGCTGATAACAAACTTGAAGGATCTTTGAATATTGTAGGCAATACATGTGTTCCCAACACAGTTACCCATGTGATTATATTTTATCTGCAATGTGAGACAATTGTGTTTTTTTATGTCATGTCTTTTTATATGGTGTGTGTCTCCATTATGTTTGTCATTGTGGTCTATGGAGTCTATTCAACCTCTCAATAAAAAACATAATTTTGTAATCATCTACTTGTCCTGTTCATGGCTCCCATCTCTACTACCCTTCCACATCATTTACATGTTATTTCACAATTCCCCACCTCTGGTGTTCATATTCAACTAGAATCGCATATATATATGCATACACACATACAAGCCAGTCAAACATGTAACACAATCAACCCATATGATAAAGTACTACCATTTTTCCATTTGTTTGTGTACATGCAATTCCCTTTTTCCATGATGTCCTAGCACTGAAACACCACTGCAACTGAAATTGTTGATTTCATAGTCGTCTTTTTTTTTAAATGGTTTGTTGGTCTGAACAGTCTGAAACCTAAACCACGTTTTTAGTTGGTGTTGTGTTTAATTACGTTAAATGCCACAATTGTAATGTTCTGTCTGGTTTATGTAATCTATTTATGGGTATGTGTTTGGGTGTGTATATGTGTGTGTGTTTATTTGTGTGTGTGTTTGTGCATGTGTGTGTGTGTGTGTGTGTGTGTGTGTGTGTGTGTGTGTGTGTGTGTGTGTGTGTCTGTGTCTGTTTGTGTGTGTGTGTCCAGCTGAATGTGAGCATAAGATCCACAGCCCCAGTGGGACCTTGAGTAGCCCCAACTGGCCGGACAAGTACCCCAGTCGCAAGGAGTGTACCTGGGACATCACTGCCACGCCGGGACACAGAGTCAAGATAGTAAGTAAAAGACCTCCACCCTGATATAACCTACCTCCACCATGATCCAACATATCTCCAGCCTGATCCAACATACCTCCATCGTGATAGGATCATCATACCGCCACCTTAATCCAACATACATCCACCCTGATCCAACATTCCTCTATTCTCCAACATTCCTCCACCCTGATCCTATATTCCTACACCCTGATCCAACATTCCTCCCCCCTGATCCTGTATTCCTACACCCTCATCCAATATACCTCCACCCTGATCCAACATATCTCCACCCTGACCCAACATACCTCTATCATGATCCAATATTCCTCCACCCTCATCCAACATATCTCCACCCTGATCCAACATATCTCCACCCTGATCCAACACACCTCTATCACGATCCAATATTCCTCCACCCTGATCCAACATCTCCATCAGGATATAATCCTCATAGTTGCACCATCACTCTACATGGGTTGGAGTCATATGTATTGGTTAATCAAGCTGCAGTAGCTGCCAATGTTGTGCACACATATTTATTTTCAAACACAACTCCTGCTCTCATTGATAGGGTTGTAGAAAATCAGTTTGGCTAGAGAAACTGTATCCCCTCCCTGTCCTCCTCTCTGCCAAATAATAAAGTAGAAAATGCTTTCTAATGCTTTCTTTATTGCAAGACCCATATAATAACAGCCACGGAGTGCAATGCAATAACTGCACATTACTCCAATATTTGTGATTAAGCTACAACATCTGAGTGTACTATAGGTATACATTAGCTAAGCCTTAAAGGGCCCTTCTCTCAAAGAACCACACAGGCACATGTATAGACGCCCACACACACACACACACACACACACACACACACACACACACACACACACACACACACACACACACACACACACAAACACACACATTTGATTTCTTTCAAAGATAATCTCATTGAGTGTAAGGAACGATGAGAACGCTGAATTAAGGACAGGCAGTAAGCCGATTTGAGGATATCATTATTGGGCAGGGAAGCTTTTGATTCTGTGATCTGATAGGTTCCAGATGCCAGTGTCTATACTTGTGTGTATGCCTTACCCAGACAGTGTGTGTGTGTGTGTGTGTGTGTGTGTGTGAGAAGATATATCTGGACCTGGTTCTGTGAACTTTCCTAAAGAGTACTGCGTAAGAGAGAGAGAGAGAGAGAGAGAGAGAGAGAGAGAGAGAGAGAGAGAATAGGTAGAGATTTTCACTTCACAAGCTGAATTGTACTATTCAGCACAACTAAATCAAGATAAGAGTAGTTAACATATTTTCATCTTAATTTAAAAAGTCCCCCTTTGTCTTTTTTATTTTACAACGCCTCCGTCTTCAACATAATATATTTTTCCCCCCTCTCGCTCAGCCTTGGGAAATGTCAGAAAACTAACACAACATTTCCCGACGATAACACGATAAACGCGGCAGATTAATATTTCTGAGTTCAATTAACGCGTCGCCAGGCCCGGTTCTGCTCCGGCGCCCGTTCGATGAGCACGCTCTCTGCGTGCGCGGGGGAGAACACGTCCGCCTTACCTGAGAGATAAGGGGGAGAGCGCGCGGAGGGGGGAGACGGAGGTGAGGCAGGGGGGCCTCGCGTGCACGGGATGATATGTCCTGCGGTGCGCTCCTCGTCCCGGTGCCTCTTTAAGAAATGTCAAGGCGGTGGGGAAAAGAGCGGATAGAAACGCGAGGATGCTTGTGGTTGTCAGCACACACAGAAGGAGCCGCCGTGACGAGAGGCAGCTGGGCTCTGCAGATAACCACCGCAGATACAAGATATGCTCTTAAGGCCCAGGCTAAGGGGGCGCGGAGATGACTGGTGGGAGTCTGTGATGTGTGGGTGTGGATTAGTGTATGGGAGTGTGTATGAATGGATGTATGTGTAAATGTGTGTGTGTGTGTGTATTTAAATGTGTGTGTGTGTATGTGTGTGTATTTAAATGTGTGTGTGTGTTTTAATTTGTGGGTGTATGTAAATGGATGAATAGATTTGTGTATACGTGTGTGTGTATGTGTGTGTATAAATGTGTGTGTATGAATGTGTGTATGTGTGTGCGTGACTGTAGGTGTGTGTATGAATATAGGTATATGTGTGAGTGTTTCTGTGTCTAAAGTATGAATGTGTGTGCGTGTGTGTGAATTGTATGAATGTGTGTGGCCGCATACTTTATGTATGTGTGTGTATGAATAATGTGTGTGCGTGTGTGTACCCACACGTGTGCTTCCTCCAGGGGATGATCACATGTCACGGTCACATGTTATGATCACATGACATGATCACATGTCTCCCCCCCCAGGTGGGAAGTCGACGGCGGGGGGGAAGAGGAAGAAGGCGAGGGCGGGGTCAAAGACCTCCAAGCCCGGAGGCTCCTGCTGGTCCAACGCCCCGCTGCCTCCCCCACCCATGCACCCGCTCCCGGGCACAGAGGTCCACCTGGACCGCTACCCCCCAGAGACCCTGGCTGGGAGGTAGGGAGGACCCCCCCCACACACACACACACACACACACACACACACACACGGCTCCATCACCCCCCCCACCTGGAGGGGAGACAGCTAACAGGCTGGTAGGAGGCAGCACCTGAGCCCTCTGTGTGGGGGGCTTTTATTTTGTGAACTCACTGATTCACAAATTAAAAGTACCTCTGCAGTATTTGGATGTTTTTCTCTCTTGATTTGTGGAATAGCAGAACCAGATACTGGTGCAGGTAATGAAATCAATCAGGTTGATTTTTACTATTTGATTTAATTGAATCCTAAACATGCCTCTGATCGCTGGCACGACAGTTAATGTAGTGGTAGTTTACTGGTCTCAGGGTTAGATCCCAGCAGTAACTGTAGTGGTAGTTTACTGGTCTCAGGGTTAGATCCCAGCAGTAACTGTAGTGGTAGTTTACTGGTCTCAGGGTTAGATCCCAGCAGTAACTGTAGTGGTAGTTTACTGGTCCAACATTCATTTGAGCCCTTTTATTAAAATGGATCTCTGCACTATTCTTTAGGCTCACACTTTTACTTTACATTTGTCTTTCAAACGATCGTCTTTTGTTGTATTTTTAATGATGGTCTTCAGCACGTGATCCCTCCCTCTGTGAAGCACTCTGATGCCTTCAGCCTGAAGGGTCCCGCATTAATCACCCCCCCTTCCTCTGTCCCCATCACAGGTACGACAGCGACAGCTGGGCCCCGCCCCTGTCCGTCCAGACCTACCTGCACCACGACATGGACCACGACGGGGAACAGGAACACGGCCCCGCCCCGCCCATAAAAGGGCGTACCGCGTCGCCCATGACGGCTCCTTTCGGCCAGTCGTCCTCCACCTCCCTTAGCTCCACCCACCACGAGGAGATGCAGTCCATCCTGCAGGCGCACCTGGACGAGCTCACGAGGGCCTATCAGTACGAGGTGGCCAAGCAGACCTGGTGAGGGGCCGCCTGTTCTGGTTCAGGATGGTCTAGTGGGTGAGGGTCGGAACCCCGATATCAGTCTACTTGTACGCACCCTTGAGCAAGGCACCCTGACCCTTGCCCCTCAACGACTGCTACGTGACGACGGTACACAGGTTTGGGGTGGTCCGACCGGTCGAATCCAGCGTTGCCCACACGGTGGGTCGATTTGATGAAACCTTTTTGACTTCAAATATGATTTCAAAGGTTCGAAAGGTTTCATTAAGGTGCTGTGAACAGACCATGCCTCAGGATCTGTACCCACAAGCTAAACTGCGACTAATCGCTTAGTGTTTCGGATGCACGTGCTTCCACCGTGACGCGATGTCATCCGCAGAAGACGATTGGGTTAAAACAACGTGAAGGGAAGCAGATCCGAGCCGGAGGTGGCAATGATTTTCCAACCTTAAAAAACGGGACGTCACGGACCCAAAAAGGATTACGTTTTGTTAGACCGGTGTTCTGTTTGTTTTTTGTTCCGTTCCATGGCTATTATTTTATTTAATGTGTTTTGTAGCGTTGGGTTCCGCGTCAAACCATGTGAAGCAGTGATTAGTGCGTAGTGGGGGCCGTTCAGCGAAATGCCACAGGTACTCAGGTCCTCGTGTTTTGCATAAATTCCCCCCACGGCGCTTGCGGTTCAGGCTGCGGCGTCGGCTCCGGCACAGCGTGTGAGTGGTTCCATAATCCGCCCCCGCCGCCACCAACCCCACCCCACCCACCACCACCAACCAACCCCACCCACCGCCGCCGCCGCCTCCGCTGCCCTGGGTTTCATACTCCGCAGATAGGGAAGGTTTTGCATATCAATGGCGTATGTTTGAGTTAGCACGCGGCTTGTAGCGGGCGTGTTTACACGTGTCTGCCTCCCCCCGGAGAGCGCCGGCTTCCAGGGAGCGGATGGATAACAGCTCGCCGCTGATTACACCTTTGACGGCGCAGGAAGGGGCCTGCCTGGCGGTGTCAGGGACAACGTGCGGCGGCGAGGGGTAATGACGGGGTTGCTTAGCGCAGGAAGGCAGGACTGACGGCAGGAAACAGAGCCGGTAATTACTGCAGGCGTCCTTAACACCTCCTCCTTCTTCTCCTGCACGATGGGAGGACCGCAGACCTGGGGGGAAGGGGGAGGGGAGGGGGAGGGAGGGGAGAGAAGCACTAAGAGGCTGGAGGATGAACCTGTCCATCCATTCCGCCTCCCTCTCCCTCCCTCCCTCCCTCCCTCCCTCTCCCTCTCCCTCTCCCTCTCCCTCCTCCCTCCCCCTCCCTCGATGGTCCCAATTACCGGCCTATTGTGTGAGCGACGCTCCAACGCTAGCTCAGAGAGCAGCAATCAGGGAGAAGGAGCAGGAGCTTAAAATAATAACAATAATCATGATCATTTAGAAACAAATCAATGTCTACAAACATTCACTTCACTCAATTCATCTGTTTATCTGTCATTTCAATGTAGTTATTTTTCCTTGTTGTCAATTGCTTGTGTCCCTCATTCCGTCAGGCACATGAAGGGCAGCCCGAGCCTGAGCAAAAGCCGGATGGGTCCTAGAGACTACATGTCGAGCACGCTGGGCTCGGACCTGGGCACCACCCTGCTCTCTGAGGAAGACGAGGAGGATGACGAGGAGGATGAGGAAGAGGAGGATAGGTACGCGGTCGTGTCGAAGGCTCTGTGTGGATTCGACTACACCCCCGCTCACAGCATGGACGGCCTGGAGTCCACCGGTACGTATGGAGCTTAATGATCTCATCGTAATTTGCCATTTTATCTTAGCTGATGCTTTTCTCCAAAGCGACTTTCCTAAATATCCCACCCGGGGTTAAAATAAAGTAGTATCTTATCTTACTGTGATTTGTTTTAGATAAATGTCATTAAGGAGCAGGTAGGTGTTAGGGGCATCTTGCTCAAGGATGTCTACAGGTTAGGCTGTAGTCATCCTTTGGTCTGGGATTCAAACACCCTAACCACTACACTATCATGGACTACACCACCACTAGACTAATCTACCTTAAAGGTGTGATGTGTAGAATTTAGTGGCATCTAGTGGAACGGATTTGGCAGAAATGGAATAAAATATTCATAACTATGTTTTAATTGGTGTATAATCCCATCAAATGTTTTTCAGTTGATTGCAATCTGCAGCCTCACTGCTAGATGCCACTAAATGCTACACACTGCACCTTTAATGAGGACCAAACAGACCATAATATCGATGGTACTTGGTGGCTAAACCACCAGGTTTCAGGGCACAGGATAATGTAGCGTCTAGGGTGTTCCACTCTCATACGAAGGTTACTGGGTTCGATGTCCACAGTCTAGCTGTCGGCTAATCAACACCACCTCTGGTGGTGAAATAGATGCCCTTTAAAGAGACTTTTAAAGAGGCAGTTAGACAGTTAATCATAAAACATTGTCATGTTACCAAGGACAAAGAAATTAGCTCCATCGAAAAATTAAAATATGGTATTTTGTTGCTAAAGGTTATTAATCATCTCCCACTGAAATTAAAAACTTGCTTCAAAAACAAAACTGGATACACTGAGGAGTAGTTATTCTAAACAGTTGGACAACTTTTTAATGATATCTTGAAATGACGGCGGTGATTTATAAATAACTTTTTCCTGACAAGAGTTTCTTGCCTTACATTTATAATTTAGGAAGACTTATTATAAACAGGACTTTTGTGGAGCTATTTCTTTGGAAATAGTTTGGAGCAGTTGAAGGCATTTCCACTGGGATAGAATGATATATTTTTAATAGTCGAGCTATTGTTAGATGTCAGTTCGTGCCCCCAGCTTTGTTTGAAATGTACATGAAGAAAAGGATTATTTTTTATATAATATGCAAAGAGCCGCAGTAAAGCTCAAAATACAGGTCTTATTAATGCTAAAATATTTGCCGATATTAGCAATGCAAACATGTTTTTCCTCGGGTGTCAAACTTGGCTGTCAGACGCTATAAACACAAACCCCCGCTTTAGAAACTCAAACTCAACTCAAGTGAAAGAAGTAAAGTAAAAATAAGTCTTCATCTTCCTCCTTATGAATCAAAAGGGCAACAAAGCAAGTGGGATGACAGCGTATCCTCGGAGGAACCATGGTTTGTTTGGCACGAAAGGAAAAGCAGACTTTATTTAAACATTTCCGATGTACAATTTGAGTGGGACCGTTTAATCTGACATATTTGTACTCATTATCTCGAATTGTTGCGTTTTAGTGAGATCTTAAAGTGTCTTCTTCTGTGATATCACAGCACTCAAAGAGGATATTCTCGTGGTAATAATATTCTCTCAGCAAAGGATTCTGGGTTCGATCCCAATTGTCTGCAATCTACCTGCAGTCCTTGAACAAGAGGCCCCTAATCCTGACCTCTAAGTCACTTTGGATAAAGGCATCTGCTAAATGAGAGAATGGTCAAATAAATGAGGCAGAGTAAAAAGCACAGGATCTTTTCCTGCCATTGGATAATAGGCCACACAGGGAATATATAATAACAGGCACTCAAGCAGCAACTCAGAGTACTAAGTTCAGACTCAAATCATCTCCACACCAGTGGATCTACCAGTAGCATCATCTAGCAGTAGCAGCAGCATCAGTACCGTATCTCTGACAGCCAAGTAAATCATCCTGCATCCACCAATCACTCGCAATCACCGGCCGCGAGCTCCCCATTGGCAGACAATCAACTGGATGGCATATGCAAATGAGCTCACACACTTTTATGTTCCGTGTGCCACTGTTGTGCTTTTACATACGTGTACTATGTGTTTATATATCCGTATTTATATACACACACATAGTACAGGTGCGTGTGGTACACCCTCATGACGGTGTGAATAAAGGGTGGTCTAGCACCGCTATAGGAGTGTGACATGAGCATATTTTCTGTGTGTGTGAGTAAGGCCTGGGTTTGTCACTGTATCAGAGGCTGTTGTTTTGTTGATGCAAATCATGTTCTCAGTGTAGAGTAAGCCCACTGTGCCTGGAACCACCGCCTTGAATGTTAAGTCCAACAGAACCCCCCCCCCCCCTCTCCATCTCTCTCTCTCTCCCTCGCCCCTTCATCACACTACCCATCCTTTTCTTCTGCTCACTGTTTCTGTCTCTCTATTTCCTTGTCTCTTTGTACCTCTCTTCCACCTTCTGTCTCTCTGTTCATTTCTCTCTCCCCCTTTCTTTGTCTTATAACCCCCGACTCCCCCTCTCTCCCACTCTCTCTCTCACTCTCTCTCCCCTTCATCACACTACCCGTCCTTTTCTTCTCCTCGCTGTTTTTGTCTCTCTCTCTCTCTCTCTCTCTCTCTCTCTCTCTCTCTCTCTCTCTCTCTCTCTCTCTCTCTCTCTC
>JAOPJO010000111.1:13497190-13512377 GCA_027123675.1 Molva macrophthalma
GAGAGAGAGAGAGAGAGAGAGAGAGAGAGAGAGAGAGAGAGAGAGAGAGAGAGAGAGAGAGAGAGAGAGAGATATTAGACAAACAAAGTGGAGATATTAGGCAATAACTGAGTGACCAGCTCGTCCATGTTCAGGATCCGATGTGAATTAACTCGAACCCACTGTCATGACAGCAGTCTAGATCTGAGAAAACTTCCAGCATATTGGTATACATCAACCTCCACTTTTGCACACATACATACTGTCTGTGTGTGTGTGTGTCCATTAAACCCAGACATAATATATCCTGGCACTACCTTAGAAGAGTACAGCTACGCTCAGCATATCCTCTACATCCGTCTGAGTCATACATATATCTATTTACATTCAGCAAAAATGGTTTGGCTCCACAAAATCAATATATGCTCCAAAAACCAGAGAAAACACACATTTACAATTGCTACCACCCACCTCAATGCTTGATCAGCAATCAATCAATGAGCCATCGTCTCACATTGGAATCCATTGAATCCATGAAGTCTGCCGGGTGATGAGATTCCACCTTACTGGAGTCTAGACACTGGTGGTGGTGATGACTATGGATGGAATTACTTGGCCCTGGAAGACGCCAATTCTTTCTCCGTAGTCAGGAGTCCCAGAGGTGATGGGGATTGAGGAGAGCTGCAACCAGTCACAATGAATACATCAGAGATGAGCATAAATGAGAGATGTATATATACTGGCTTGCATTGTACCTGTACCTGTACACAATCCCACACAATGAGTGTGGGATTTTACAACCGAGACATAGATCGTTGAGCATAGAAGGGGCATGTAGTCTTCCCGGTGGAACTCATGCTTTATGCATTATGAAGATCTGTCTCAAAGTGTCAAATCATCTCCTTTCTTTAACAATCCCACAATGCAGCGGGGTTACTATTTACATAGGCTTTAACGTTAACTTGAACCCTCAAACCTAACCATAAACCTTCCTCTAACCCTTTCCCAAACACACAACCCTATTCCTAACCGAACTCTAGGCACTCTACGGACGTCAGTAGAAATCCTGATTTGAGAAGTTGAAACAGTCTTCATGGGGCGTCCCTCGGGGCCTAGCCCATCAACAGCTGTGGCCCTTCTAAAACGGTCCATTCACATTAGCCATGACTGGGAACGTGTAGGGGTGACTATCTGTGTCATGTCTCATATGCATACACGCACTGACGAGTGCATGCGCTCACACACACACACACACACACACACACACACACACACACACACACGCACACACGCACACACGCGCACACGCACACACGCACACACACACACACAGACGCGCGAAAGCACGAAATCAAAGACACAAGGCCACAGATGGTCAGAGCCGAGGGGTTGTTTTCTACCGCATGAGCACTCGCTTGTGGTTAACCCTAATATGCAAACGTACACAACGTCCCTAACAAGTGGAACGCGACGAGGACCACGGACCCATGGAAGCACAGGGTGGCTGAGGGGTGGGGTCCAGGCCTTTACACTTACCAAGGAATACCAAGGAATGCTTGGTATTCCTTCTTTAAAGACACAATACATTATGGGTCACGTAAGCGGGATGGGATTTCACAGAGGAAATACATCATAGGTGCATTCGAAACAAATCAAACAGAATGACGAATTTCCCCCAAATAATGTGTAAGAATGTGAGGTCGCAGATGAAGAGTAGATACAATGTGTGCGTTAAAGTCATGTAGATGATCACAAATCACTTCTCACTCTATCACCGTCAGCCCACACCTTTGATTCCCTGATGCTTAGACCTCGAGTTTGGTCAAGTTTGTCTTACCTCCTTCAGAGAATCATGTGTTTGCCATATGCACCTCATGTTCTGTATTGTCCCGTGATTCTTCGGACTTATTTCATACCGACGCATGTGTGTATTCATTGTCCCTTGTGTGTTTCCTCCCCATCTCTCTGTCTGTCTGTCTGTCTGTCTGTTTGTCTGTCCATCTCATTTCTGTCTGCGTCTTTGTCTTCAGACGTTCAACGAGTTTGAGATCGAGCAGCACCAAGAGTGTGCCTACGACCACCTGGAGGGTTTCGACGGGGACGCGGACACGGCGGCCATCTTGGGTCGGCTGTGCGGCAGCAAGATCCCCGAGGCGCTGGTCTCCACGGGCAACAAAATGTACCTGCGCTTCATCTCCGACGCCTCGGTGCAGAGGAAGGGCTTTCAGGCCCTGCATTCCACCGGTACGCCTCTCCGTCTGTCAGGACCAACGAGTTGTTGTTGTATGAAGTAGTGCGTCGCTTTGTGTGAGCATGTGAAATGTGTGTGTATTTCTTTCTTTGTGTTACTTTTTACCTTTTTTTTTGCTGAGGGCTTTGCTATCGTTCATCAGTCAGCAGTGTTTAGAGCGGTATCGCCCTCTAGTGGTGTTCTGTAGCATGTACACCATGTGCGCTCATCATTTAGGGAAAATATATAGTTAATATTCAGTCATCTGGCAGCCTCCCTTAATAAGTGATATGGGTTAAGGTATACAGGTAGAAATTGGGGTTGTGAACCCACAACCTTTCCGCCGTGAGCCGAACACCCTAACCACTACACCGTCCACAACACCAGATGAAAGCCTATCAGCGCTTTCATAATCCTGTACAATTAAACAGGACCCAAATCCCACAGTACCTCTTGATCAAACGGCCCCCTCTTTCCGGTTTGTCTTCAGAATGCGGGGGCCGTCTCAAGGCCGAGTCCCGCCAGAAGAACCTCTTCTCCCACTCTCAGTTCGGGGACAACAACTACCCGGGACACACGGACTGTGAGTGGCTGCTGACGGCGGAGGCGGGCTACGGCGTGGAGCTCACCTTCATCACCTTCGAGGTGGAGGAGGAGGCGGACTGCGGCTACGATTACATCGAGCTGTACGACGGATACGACGCTAACTCACACCGCCTCGGGCGCTTCTGCGGTTCCGGGGTGAGACAGAATTGACTCTGCTCTTATGCTGTTGAACTCTTATGCGAGTATTCGTTACTATTGAGTTATACCATTAGACTGTTAGACTACTATATACTATGTGTTTATTTATACTTGTAGGCTATTATTTACTATTTAGTTATCAAGCAGAAGCTTTTATCCAAAGACTAACAGTGATTTCTTTAGTTGTGTCATTAAGGAGCAGGTAGGGTTTAAGGTAGATCGGTTGCAGACATTGGAGATCCAATACTTACTTTTTCTTCTGGGAAACATACACCCTAGCCACTACACTATCCCACCCATTACCTGCCCCAGTAAGATTGTTAACTTGTTTATTTCACTACTTAGTCATTTAGCAGAAGCTTTTATCCAAAGTGATTGTTCAGATAAATGTTATTACAAAGCAGGAAGAAGTGAGGCCACTTTAACCTCAAGGATGCCTATAGGTAGGCTGCCTACATTGGGTATCAAACCCAGTTCCTTTTGGGTAGGAGTTGAATACCGTAGCCACTACCTACCCCAGTATGAACGTTTCTCGGCAGAGACAATAATTATTGTTACCTTGTCACCTCTTACAGCCCAGGGAGGAGATCTACACACCAGGGGATGTTGTGCTGATCCGTTTCCATAGCGACGACACCATCAGCAAAAAGGGCTTCCACATCCGCTACACGAGCACCAAGTTCCAGGAACTTCACGCCAGGAAGTGACCTCAGAGTTAGCCTCCCCTTGACCTCTTGACCTCTGACCCCGGGGCCGCCGCCGTAACCTTGAAATGACCTTCGCCATGGCAACCTCGAAAAAAAGCACAGTCTGGCCATCAGATATCCCTCGCGAAGACAAGACTTGTGGACGCCTGCCACGCTCCACAGGACAGAGGACTTATGTGTTATGTAAACCAAGCTCTCTTTCAGTGGCGCCAGTCGTCACCTGGAGTGGAGAGGGGATAAGTGATGGGTGATGAACTCTATGGACTATGGGACTGAACACACCAGCATGAAAAATGTCCACAACTCACTCATTAGCACCTCATCACAGAGGAGTACAAAGGAGAACCGGAAATATTTAATCAAACCCATGCACGTGGGGACTTAAGGTGCACACACGCATATGTGCACCCATGCACACACACACACACACACATGCAAACAGACACACACACACACACACACACACACACATCAACATCAACAAACTCAACAGTGATTGTTATGCACCTCTTGCTTTGATGAACAGGTGCAGCGTCAGCTCCTGATTGGCTGAGGCTGCGGAGGTGGGGTTATGGATCTAACATGGATCTAACATGGAGGCCTAATTGTGGACCCACTATGGCAAACCCTGAAGACACATGAGTGTTGAAGACTGTGGTCTATACAACTCACTGTGACCACACATACAGAGTGACTTATAGAGAGACATGTTCATTGCCTTTAAGGCCTGGGGAACTGGCCTGAACTGTACAGCTCACAATGGCTGCAAGTGATTTTATTTTATGTCTTATTCTCAATCCTGTAATGGTTGTGTATGTGTGTAAAAAATATAAGAAAAAGCACAACAAAGGCGTATTCCTATTCTGCCCATTGCCTAAACTGTATACAGACAACCATCTATGAATGGATGAATTTAACAAAAAAATGTCAACAGAGAATAAAAATGACCTTAGATGTTAATACTGAGCCTTGCATTACTGTATATTGTATGTTCCTGTTGTTTTAAGTTTGCACCATGTTTTTTTATTTGCTAATGTAACATATGAAATTATAAGCTGTATCCCTTGTGTTAAAATGTTGTAACAGAAGGTATGACCTACTCTACCAAAACCTCTATGTTTACCCTGAAACGAAAATATATGGTCCAAATATGTTTCAACTGATGACTTGAAGGACAGTTTCATCCTTATCCTTATTATGTCTTTTGGAAGAAGAAAACAACAACAAAGAAACGAAAGGGGAGAGGAGATAATCCAATGGTGCTAAAAAATATACATGAATAAGATGTGTTTTTGTATGGATTGAACCACAAAGAAAGTGATTAAAACGATGTGAGAGCGTGTAAATAGTGCGCCTAAATCAACACACTGGTCCACGATAATGCCTTAGCACCAAATGTCTCGCCCTCGCACAGACCTCTAACGCCAGCGGATTGGGGGTTTGTGAAGAACTTGAATGAGTTTATAGTTAAATGAAATATTGTGGGAGATTGACTGCCTGTGTTGTTTGTGTGTGTGTGACAAAACTAATGGTTTGGCTCTTCTGGACACATGCGCAAACACACACACATACCCGCTTATTACAAGCTAAATCGCAGACACATCAATGGTTAATACCAGAAAGATACGTGCATAAGTTCTATTATTTTTACTCTATTATGCTGATAGAGCAACATTTCCCTGTGTGATATTCTACGAGTATGAGTGCTGTACATTAGACCCGGTGCATCCAGCTTTCGGTGTTAACTGCAACATTTATACAGCATGTATGCATCTTGTGTAAGTGTGACTCGGTGGGGCTAACAGGGAAACATGAGTGTCAGAGTATGTATGAATGCTTTTTGTTTCTAATTGGATTGACTCATTGCTGTATGTGCCAAGCTCCAGGTGACCCATGTCCTACTGTAGTCTACTGTAGTCTCATCACTCCACTGTGTCATGCCATTGAAATGACCTCTGAATCAGTCAATTAAAATACACACAGGTCAAAGAGTACATAAAAACTAAGACTATGTGACATTTGCATATTTCTGCGAGTTATTTTGTATTGTGAGCATGATTTTTTTGTGAATGTGTAAGTACTAAATATGTTCATCGGCATAGTAACTTCTCTTAGAAAGCGACTAGCCTGAAAGCCCACAAAATCCAATGCTATTAGCGGTGTCAACACATATTGATTTAACGCTAACCATAGACTAGAGCAATCGATAACAGAACAAAACATCCACTACTTCTTTTCTTTTTGAAATGACTCTACACCTAACCATTTAGCCTGCAGTACTTCCAGAGCCCACATGTTGGCTCCAAACACAGAGAAATGGAGTTGCACTCAAAACATTTTTTTCAAATGTGTTCTAAACCTAGCAATGACCATAGACATGGATGGAATCAAAATATGATCAGACCTGCCCCATGCATTCTAAATTAAACTTAAGTGTCAGTTCATCCTAATACAAAAAAGCCCAACATTATTCTAGACACAATTCAACACTGCCTTAAGATGCTGACGAAATGATGCTTAATGACATGGTTGGAGGGTGACATCACCACTAATGAGTTTTTAAGTGTTCAAGCCAAATGCCATGTAGCCCCATTGTGTAAACAAAAAAACAGATATGTGGTGGAAACCTACAAAATCAGTGCAAATCACGACGGCGGGAAGTTAGAGGTAAGTGGAATCTTTTTTTGGTGGGCCGACACTTTAAGCTTTGTGAACATAAGTCAAATAAATGTCCAAGTTCATAAAGTGCATAATTCATAACTAAAGTTAAAACATTGTAATGTATGAGGTGTGGTAAAGTATGACCCATTTTGTCCAAAAACATAATTTTGGTCACATAGCATCTTTAATACCACCATTATAATAATTAGAATATCAAAAAGTATTGAGTATACATACATCATTTGCATTGCGGTACACAAATCTGTTGTGATTTATGTTTTTAATCTCTTCCATTCTTTGTTTTCAGGAGTATTCTTTATTGTTTTCACATTGTGCTGATACATTAAAACCATCCTGAAAATGTGATTCTGTTTCATGAAGGAAAACATTTAATTGGACATGTATTGTTAAGTAATATAAAAAGTTTTGATGTTTCCAAATGTAACTTGAATCCTATAATCTACTACTTTCCAATACCAATAATTAGGAACTTCAATATAAGCCGAACTTAAAATCCATGTCACCAAATTCATAGTACTTAGTGTAGGGTGTTCCTCACCTACAGTTGTCTTGCAATGCGGGTACAAAATGTCATGATGTTCTGTTATATTTCTTCTTCTTTATTATTTTGCAGTTAAGTTCATGAAGCTGTGGGAACAGTCACTCGATGCCATGCCTGTCTTCGTAACAGTCATAGTAAATTGATTCTCGGGAGTCCAGAGAGATGTGTGTGTGTGTGTGTGTGTGTGTGTGTGTGTGTGTGTGTGTGTATGTGAGTGTGTGTGAGTGTGTCAATAAACAGGGGAAGTATTTTCAACATCCCTTGCCTCTCTCTCTCTCTTTCTCTCTCACTCTCTCTCCTCCTCCACCACCTCTACCCATTGTCCCTCGCCCCGAGCTGTGTTGGTCACACACTGGTGATGGAGGCCAGACAGTTGGAGGGTTTCTGGAGCTTCTCGGGCTGAGCGCTGGGGGGTTCTGGGATGGCCCGGAAGCTGAAGGGCAGGCCGATGCCGGAGGTGCCGATGTGGCCAGGGCTCAGCGCTGGGTTCTGTCTCCTATTGCTCTCCACGATGCTGGACGTGTTGGAGGCCAGGCTCTCCCGCGTCCTGCCCCCACAAGACAAGACAGCACGCGGGTTATCAAGGGAAGAATAGGACATTACTGGTTTACTATTCAGTGCTTTTTACTATTTCAGTCATTTAGCAATCATGTTATCCAAAGCGTGATATTAAAGAGTTAGGGATGGGTTAGGCATCTTACTTATGGACGGCTGTAGACATTGGGGATCGAATACCCTAGCCACTACACTATCCTGGGTTTATATTGAGATAACATGATTGCATTTAATATATCTAGTGGTGTTTAATAGTCATTGTATGTTGTTTGGGTCAGCTGTTACTAAAACCAACTACCAATGCAGAAAGAATTATATTATGAATAATTATTTTGACATCACATGATAGATGCATTGCTGAGGAAAGTTCACAACATTTTTAAAACTATAACAGAAAAGCAATGTAGAAATCACAAAACAAAACTTTATATCAGTTCATAAGTGCAACAATTGAAACTATGCAATGTAATTGAATTGAACTGGGAAAATTGAAAGATACACCAAATACTAGCACCATAGTGGTGCCATAAATGTTTTTTGAGTTTGAAATTGAATACACTATATAAAGTTGCGTTGGTTAAAATGTATGGCAAGCTTTACCTTGAGGGATTGTTTTCATCACTGGTTAATCTTCAAATAAAATCAAGCTCAATGAACCTACAGACTGGGCCTTGCCGCCTGGAATGGTAACTGGACTGCATTTAATAGCACTTCTCTAACCACTGTGGCCAGTCAAAGCACACTTTACACACTTTTTCCCTCAGCCTCGCATGGCACACACACACACTCAGACACCAGCAACCATGTCAACCATGCAAGGCCTATCAGGAGTGTAACTATGACCAGGATGAGAGGAGCATCAAAACAAGTGCCCCTCCAGACACCAGGCCCTCCTCCTGAGGAAGGCCCCCTGCAGTAGGTTGCACAGAGGAGGGCAGGGCATAATTGCCAAACAGCAATGATTCTAACATGATTAAAACAAAGAAATAGGCCACGATGGAAGGCATAGAAAATAAAAGTACAGGCCTCTGCCTCAAACGGTTAGTTCCGATAAAAGCCAAGCTAATATGCACGGGTAGTATTGAATAAATAAAGTTTGCTATTAAGATTAATATGAATTTATTTGATGAACGTATTTAAAAGACTTCTTTATATTATAAAGACACATTAACACATCAATCAACGTGTTGACGTGTATGATACTGACATTTGCATGTACTTTTGATGTATTTTGCTGCTTCGTTTCCATTTTCCGCTGTACATGTTTACGATGGAAACATCAAGCGGTCTCCCCCACCAACCATCCATCAACAAGCCCACAGTAAACAGGTAACTATGGTTTCCGGAAAGGCACTTTGTGCGTGCAGGGACCTACCTGGGCGAGTTGAAGCCGCTGTCCACCGTCACGCTGCTGCTGTCCATGCTGTCCAGGCGGGCCGAGTGCGCCGACTTCTGCCCGCCGCTGCTCTCCGTCTCCTTGGGACTCAGTAGGGTCAGGTTGGTCTCCAACTTACGCTGCAGCTCGTGCTCTTTCTCCCGCTCCAGCAGCCACTGCATGGTCCCCTCCCCAACACCCCCACCGCCGCCGCCGCACCCGCCGCCGCCACCACCACCCCCTCCACCGCCGCAATCCCCGTGGTCCGCGCCGTCCTCGGCGGTCGCCGACTCCTTGTGCGAGTCTTCGTCCGCCTCGTCGTCGTCGTCGTCCTCCTCGTCGTCCGAGACGTTGTAGTAGTCGAAGGAGGCGGAGGCGCCGCCGGGCTCCGCGCAGCCCTGCAGGGCCGCCGGCGAGGCCGAGGAAGCGGCTGAATTTGAAGGCTGCTGGGGCTCAGGATTGTCGAGGGCCTCTGTTGATTTGGCGTGCGAGGCCTTCCGCAAGGTGCCGGACTTGGAGTAGCCGCCGCTGTCCGCGTAGCCCGCGGACAGGGCGCTGTTGTGCGGGGGCTTGAACAGAGTGTCCTTGCTGAAGATCTCCTTCCTCTTGAGGGACGCACCGGCCGAGCCCCCGCCGCCCCCGCCCCCGCCCCCGCCGGGGTCCACGTTGTGTTGGTGCGGCGTGAGGCGGGCGCTCTGCAAGAGCTCCGGCGTCTGGCTGGGGGTCAGTCTGACGGAGCCGCCCGGGACCTTGGCCGCCGCCAGCTCCTCTTTGTACTCCATGGCGTGTGGAGAGGTAAGGTGAGGCGTCTGGCGGTCGGCCGGAGAGCCCTTGTGGAGTCCCCCTGATGAGGTTAGTGTGTCATATTCTGATTTTGCCTGAGGCGAAGGGGCAGTAAGGATTGTTTCGTTGGACGTATTGCACTGGAAGTAGTCATCCGTCGAGGGCTTGGGAGAAAGGCCCATGAGCTCGTTGTAGGTGGGCAGGCTGTCTCTGCTTTTGTTCCTCTCCACCGTATTCCGGTGACTCCTCGACTCGTCCAAACTTCCTTTCCCCAAATCAGGCACATTAAAATCAGAGTGGAACTTAGCAGCAGAGAACATGATCCTTGAGAAGTGGGAGGACTTCTGGGTAGCCCGCAGCGTTCCGTCGTCTGTAAAGTAATGACTGCGCTCCTCCAGACTGTTGTCAAAGTTCTCGGGGGTGCCCAGCGACGGGCCCTTCAGCGAGTTGTCCATGGAGCGGGAGCGCTCCTTGGCCTGGTCCGACCGCTCGTGGCGCGACTTCCTGTCCTGATTGTGACTGTGGCTCCGCTGCACCTTGGACTCCTTCGTGGTCCCCCGCGAGGGCTCGGGGAAAGGCATCTCCGTCCTCCTCTTGGCCAGCTCCCCGGACACGTCCCATTCCGGGGTGACGGGGCAGTACGACTCGGTGATGTTGGGGTTGCTGTGCACCAGGTACGTGGCCCCTCCTCCGCGCGTGCGCTCCAGGGTGTACATGGCCTCCCTGGGCGAACGCACCAGGGAGTGGCTGAAGAAGCGGTAGTCCCTCTCCATGAAGACCAGGTCCCAGTTGGAGCCGTCCGACGGGTCTCCCCTGCAGGTCCGGGGTTTACTGTGCGAGCGCGACTTCCCGTGCGGCAGCCTCCTGTGGCCCCGCCCCCTCCTGCTGCGTGCATTGTGGTGAACCGAAGTCTTGTTCTTGTGGGCCCGCTCCTCCTCCAGCCGCTTCATCACGGCCGTGTGACGCGCCACGTTCTCCACCGTCAGGTCCGGGTTGATGCGACGGATGATCTCCATCTCGATGTCCCGGGGAATCGGGGTGGCGGGCACGTCCTCGTCGCGAAGAGGCCACTCCTCCGGCGGGAACTGGGCGGAGAAGGTGGCCAGCTGCCTCATCTTGTCCTTCTTGAAGCTCAGGCGGAAGAGCCTCAAGCCAAACCTCTTGGACTGCTTCTCCACGCTCGCGCCGCCCCCGCTGCCCTCCTTCTTCTTGGTCAGCGTGTCCGTCTTGAAGGGGAACGACGGGATGCCCTTGCTCTTCTCCGCGGCTTCCGTAGGCGCCGGCTGAGCGGGGGGCGGGGGAGGCGGAGGGTGGGGGTGGGGGTACGACGGGGGCTCCCCGCCGTGCTCCTTGGCGGACGGACTCGGCGCGGCTTCCCCACCCGCGTTGCGGTCCTTGGGAGGCTTGGCGGCGTAGAGGTCGGCCCGGTGTTCCTTCAGGGACTTGCCCGGGAGCGCCGTGGACGAGTGGCCCCTGGATGCGTCATCGCAGGGGGGATTGTACGCGTCGCTGTGGTTCTTGCGGACGGGTCGTTCCCTCAGGCACCCCGGTGCAGAGGGTGTGGCGGACTGAGGAGGGGTGCACTGCTGGGGCTGCGGAGGCTGAGGCTGCGGGGGCTGCTGCTGGCGGTCGGTGAGCCGGTCGTCCAGGTGGTACCACTTGTTGTTGGTCCTGATGAGAGAAGGAGTAATGTAGTAGGTCTGGGGAGTGACGATGAAGTAGCCCTCCGGCGTCGGGTAGATCTTCCTCTCTCTCACCAGCATGTTGAGCGTATGTCGCACGACCTCAGAGCTGGGGGTAGGAACACCTATACGGGAACCACAGGTTCAGAGAGATGGTTACTGGAGACATTAATGGATAATGATAAAATATCATTGATAAAATATCATGCAATAGAAATATATATTTGATATTATTAGTACCGATTGTATGACAATTATAACTTTTAGAACGTTTCTAATTGACGCAATTTCGAAGCTAGAACCAAAGAGCAATTATCTTAAACAATTATCCTATTCTAATTCTACATTATTCAAAACGAATTGTAAATGGCACATTGTAAATGAACAGGAAAACAAAATGTATATTGTGATGGTTGAAGGAAAAAATAAAGCAAAACACACCTTTTTGATGGAGAAATAAAACAAGTTGAATATTGTTGCTCACACTGTTCTAATTCAGACTCATACTCTTTCTATTGTTGATATGTATACAATATGCCTGTTTCACCTCTCTCCTTGTCACTCCTACTTTAACACACATGGAACTTGTTAATGCTGAAGAATATTTCACTCTGGACCAAACGCACAACACAATATATGTTTCATTTCAATTATTCAGACAAACATATTTGAATGTTGAACAAGTACACACCCCCCCCTCATTCAATCTAGTCAACAACTGTTTAGAAAGTCCTTCCCGCATGTGAAACAGGAGGCAAACCCTTACGCAAATTCAACTAATCCACTAATAACATTTAGCTGACTCAGATATCTTAAAAGCCCATCATTCAAATTGCAGCTTTTAAAGAAATAGGCATTGAGGTTGTCTATCATTACATCAGCTCAATGATGTCATTCTTTTTAATCAGTAATGGATTGTAGTGTAGTACCAGTAAGAGCCAATGCTCAAAGAGGCTCCACCTAAACCAATTGCATTACACTATAGATGCACAGTAGCCTTCAAGCACAAACTATGTGAATGTTTAAATCGTTATAAGCTTTATAAGCTTTATAAGCCTCAGATGAGCAGACTGCAAGAAAGGATAATGACTATATTGGTTGCAACTTGCCAACATTAACATCATGTTAAGCAGCTAGATCTATCCACCTTCATGTGTTCAATCAAATCGATTGCGACAAGTACGAATGTTTCAATGTTAATACACAAATGTAGAAGTTAACGCATAATTTCTCCTCTCAGCTCTCGTAGTGTAGCTAGTCTACTGCTTGTCCTAGTCTCAACACAGATAAATCCACACAGCTAAATTGTCAAGATGATTTAGATAAATCTGTGTCATGAATGGGAAAAGTGAAAGCTAGTTATACCTAGTTTATTTAGACACAGACAGACAATGTCTGCTTCTCAGCCCGAGAACATTATTCTAGTACTCAAACCTCTTCAGCTGGTAATCTTTAGTCCGGCCTGGCAACGGTAACCAAAAGGGACGTGAATGCGTGAATCATTGTTGTGCAACTTACATTCAAAGTCTTTCCCAAGACTGTCAAATAGTTAGCCTGCTACCCGGCAAATATAGTGGCAACAAACATGATCTATTCTAACAGATGGGCTGGCAGGATAGTATAGTGGCTAGGGCTTTTGACTCCCAGCAGAAAGGTAGATCCCGAATGTCCGAAGATTATATGTAACCCATCCTTGATTAAGTCCACTAGCTGCTCCTTCATGCCATTTATCTTTATATGCAGGAAATAGAGCCATACAAAACACTCTTGACGTAGTAGTGGCAATAGTAATTTGCCTTGCGTTACATGGATGGTGCGCTAGTTTAAAGCCTATTCAAACATGCACTTTTGCCACTCCATGGACCTTATTTACCTTATTCACACCTCACTCACATCTTGGTTCTAAACACTAGCTGGGTGGGGCAAACTTATTCACCTAGGTTGTAAAACTAGCTGGGTAGGGCAAACGTATTCACCTAGGGACCATCTTGGTTGTAAACGCTAGCTGGGTGGGGCAAACGTATTCACCTAGCGACCATCTTGGTTGTAAATGCTAGTTGGGTGGGGCAAATGTATTCACCTAGCGACGATCTAGGTTGAAAACGCTAGCTTGGTGGGGCAAACGTGTACACCTTGTGACCATCTTGGCTCTAAACGCTAGCTGGCTGGGACAATCGTGTTTACCTAGCGCCCATCTTGTTTCTAAACGCTAGCTGGGTGGGGCAAACCTATTCACCTAGCGGCCATCTTGGTTCTAAATGCTTGCTGGGTGTGTGGCACTGAATGTGAGATTCGGCATTCAGTTCCAACACCCAGCTGGCGCTTACAACCAAGATGGAACCAAGATGGCTGCTAGGTGAACAAGGCCCATTGCTGGTGGGAGTGACTGTAGGACTGCCACCACGTTGATGGGTGAGAGGTACCTGAGAGTGAGTTTACCTGGGAAGCTGGAGGTGAGATGTTCCTCCAAGGCCTCCCGGGTGACGGGCTTGTGGGCTGAGTTCATGGAGGAGACGGCCAGACACAGGATCTCCCCCAGCGGGATGAACTGCGACTGGCTGACTGGTGACATGTTGATTGGAGACACATCACCTGCACATGCGGAGACATAAGACGAAAGTAAAAAAAAACTTAAACCATGATCAAACAGATTTTACTTGGGGGTGGTGTGAGGACTGCATTCCAGTATATTCCGGCTTATTGGGGCGTAGTTGTAATATATTTCAGTATGAAGTGGGATCATCCCTTGTACAGTAAGTACAAAGACTATATGGTTGTATTTACTGTATTTAAGCATGTATTGAAGTATTCACAATGTAATTCCATTTGTAATTTGTATAACAAACTGAAACAGTAGATTTAATACATTGAGGTGCAACTTGAATTACTTAAGTAGCTTGGAGCATATAACCTTCATAAGCTCTTAACATTCTTCATAGTATTTAATCATAAAGGGTTATGATCATAAAGGGTTATGATTAAATGTGCAAATGTAAACAGGGGGAAGTCTGTTTGGAGGTTTTAAAATAAATAAATAGGATTCTCTGGATTTCCAAAGACCTTATTACCTGTCCTATACCAATACCTTATATGAAACAGTTCTTATTATGCACAACATCCATTACATGCAGATCCCTTGCCAACTGAGATTACATCATCAGCTATCATTAGCATCCCCTGCTATGTTTAACAAACTAACACAAATGAACGGCTTCAGAAACTTTGAAGGGCTCATCCTTTTTACAACTCTGCAGATGCTGTCAGTCAGGCTTTCAACGTTTCCATGGTGACGCCATACACTCACTACACATGCAGTGGAGCTTTGTTGAAGGGCTATATGGATTACGACATCAGACTAGGTAGCACCTGGGATGTATCTTAAATGGTGTGAAGGCCCCATGACCACAACACAATGCAATTTTCTGATCATGAACAATGATTTTCACTTCTATGAATGTATTACTACATACATATTATTACTGATACTGCATTTTTCTTCATTCATTTTAGTAGTAGTGAATATAAATATACTAATAATAAATAAATTAGTCAATGTTGCATTTCATTACAGCCAAACGACAAAATATTGATTACGGAGTATAGTGTTGAGGGGTCAGAGAAAATTATTGTGCACATAGAAAGTGGCAATGAGCACAGTAAATTATACTTTGGGCATGCTTCTCTGCCCACAGTGCCCTCTCAAAATCGACCTGGGCTCGCTTGTCGTGCTCCCTACGTGCTCCCAGAACTAGATTGATCGGAATAATTGACGTCTACCTTATGGGCCAATCGTAGCTCTGCCTTTTGTTACAATGTCATGGATTGGCTAGCCAAGTTTATTGCGGGTGGGGTGAGAGGGGGCTGGGTGAGAGGGGGGGTGGGGGCCGGGGCCCTCCATCTCAAATGCCG
>JAOPJO010000111.1:13534307-13556578 GCA_027123675.1 Molva macrophthalma
TGTGTGTGTGTGTGTGTGTGTGTGTGTGTGTGTGTGTGTGTGTGTGTGAGCAGATTGAACACACTGCGATGCTGTTTCAATAAAAAATAAAAAAATAACAATACACAAAAAAACGTTCTTGTTTTGGTTTATTGCTGCCATTTCAGCCACACCACGTTGTCTTCGCCCGTCAGGATTGGTGCCACGGCGCAGCTACGCCCCTACAGTGTCGTTTGGCTAGTTAGCGCCGCTAGTCCTCTTCCTCAGACGTACCTTCGTCCCCCCGGTGCTCTAGGCCACTCTTCATCTGGACCGCGGGGATCTCCACGCGCCGTCGCCGGGCCAAGGAGAGGGCGATCCCCTTCTCGTAATACGCACACTCGTTGATGAAGAAGGCGTACAGGGGCTCGGGCCCCTGGTACCGCACGGTGGCCCCTGAGAAGGTCTCGAACATGGGGTCATTCGGACGGAGGAGACGGAAATCTTGGTCCTGTGGGGGGGTCAATCGATGAATTAGTGCCTGAGAATTTGAGTTTGAATTTGAGTTAAAATGCATTAAAAGGCTTAACGCTCAATTCTGATCCGAATCCCGAGATACGATCTTATCATTGGTCGGATCCCATCTCGGGCCTCGACTGTTTACATGGCCGGAAGTCAGATGTCTCGTCGGATATAAAACCACGTATGAAAGCGGCCGTCCGTTGACATCCGACTCACATCACCGGCCACTTAAGAATATCTTATCATTTATTGACGAGCACCAAGCACACGGCACCTGGAGTTGAGGATGGATGGCTGCCATGATGTTGTGTGTGTGGTGTTCCCTGGGATAGTCGATAGCGCTGACCATGGTGTAAATCTCCACCGAACCTCCCGCAAAGACGGTACCTCAAAGATGAAAAAGACACGTCAACAAGCTTGAATCGGAACCAAGCCCGGAGGCTTGGTGGCTTCACCGAGAATAGTAACATTCGTATTGGTGAATGTGTTTTTTTTTTACTTTTATCGGAATGTCTCAAATGTGGATGGGCATCATTTGAATGGACTCTCGGCAGGCGATATTTGATATGAAACAGTAGCAAAACTGATCAAAAGAGTATACCTGAGTTAAAGAGACGGACCCAATCCAACATAAGCTCCACCCCAGTTTTCATATATGTGTAGATGTTTGATCTCACTACACCATGGGGCTGAGGACCGATCTCCAGAGCTACAAAACAAACAATTAATCAGCAAGCCAACGGGTCTGTTAGATCCAACCATATCACAGGCACAACAGGGGAAACACAAATGAATGAATGAAATTAAACCGTTTGCTGGCTCACCAAATCCATGTTTGCCTAGTGAGTCAAGGGAATATGCTTCTCTGCAGGGAAGATCAAAGTGGATATATCTAACTGGTACATCAGACATATGGTGCTGAAACACAGAATAGGACTTTCACTTGATCAAATTAACAAACCAAAACCATGAATGATTTATCTGAATAAATCGTACAAAAAAATTATAAAGTACGATCCTCAGGGATAGGGAAAGTTTTACCCTTTACCCCAATGTCAGGATTTAAATGTGCTTGCCTGTAAATACTTGAATATATGCAGGCAGATCCAATCACTGTCAGAGTAAGCGATGACACACACGCCCATGTTGGCCGTGGTGTTGTGGAGGTCACATACGAGGTCCACGGCTTGTGGGCTGCCCTTGGGGCCCAACAGAGAGTTCAGCTCCTGGGACCGGGCGATCTCATAGGGGGTCTGGTCAGAAACCGTACTACTGCAATGAAATAAACAAAAAACAAAAAACACAAAACAAGCTTAACCTTTAAGTAGCTAAAATAATTAGGACTACAACCCAGATCTAACTATTAATGAATTAGTCTCATTCTCACAGCTTTAGGGATTTAGCGAGCCTAATAGGGCTTGTACATCGCGACGTCATATCGCATTGACCACCTCCATTTTGGAAGCATTGGAATGTTAGTTATTATGTTGTTAGTAAAGTTTTTTTGGTCATTGTTTAGTCATCAATCATAAGAATATTTGTCATTATGGAAAGACGTTATGTGTGAAACTGCTACAGCGTTTCTCATACGAGACGTGGCAAAACAAAGTTTTCATTAGCGGAGGTTACCTTCCTTTAGGATTGTACAGTAGGCTAACGTTACTACTACGCGCTTGAGTCCTCTAAAAATGGCAGAGTTTCGCAAACAATAAATCCCATGATGCATTCCGATGTACAAGCCCTTAATTACGGTAGTTATAAATTAATAATTGATAAATTAGTCTCATTCTAGCTAATGTAGGCCTACCTGAGGGTCGCGCGGGTGAAACAGCGGTTCAGGTCTGTCTCGGTGTATCGGCGACACTGCTGGACAGCGCGCGGATTCGTCAAGATGTTCGCCACCGACACGACATCGTCTTCTTCTTCATCGACTTTTTGCTTCTTTTTCTTCAGCCGCTCCCGCACCAAGTGCACCCCTGACAGCTCGTTGCCGTGCGTCCCACCGCAGACCGCTACGCGGGACAACGCTGGCAAATACACCACCTCGCTCTCCATCGTAGGCCTACTGCGGGAGTAGATGCGCGAAAACAGAGGGGATAAACTTTGTAGCCCTATTATAAATTAGACGATTGGATTGACAGCCCTCAGTTAATTTAGGCCTAACCATTCATAGGATATATTTTCTTTTAAAAGTTTTAATTGTAGAAAGTTTTATCTGGAAACCGGTCACCACTAGGCCTACATCAATGAGCCACTCAACCGAATCTAGAAAATAGTTGTAGTAGGCCTAGTCCTTCCTGTCCAGCTGACACATGCGTGTTGTTCCCGTGCATTCTCATGTCATGCTGTGCACTTGCATGCATGGAGCGTGCTGGAGTGTGCATGCAAAACAAACCTTTGCCGCCTCGCTCCTCAACAACACGAGCAGCTGGAGGAGCTCGCCCCAACTCAAGCGTCTCTCTTAACTCTCTGGACCCCCCCCCCCCCCCCCACACACACACACACACACCCCATCCCGAGTCCGCAGTGCTGCGGTCACTATCCGCCACCGATCGCGCAGGATGCGTTCGGTTCGACAACAAATGACGTGGCATTCTGAACACCGCAGACCCTTTTCACTAACACACTTTTGTTTCTCTCTTCGACCACCTCTCGTGTCTGAATCCACCCTGGGGGCGGGGGGCGTCTTGTTTTCCGTCTCCGTACACACTTCGCCGTAACCCACCCACTTCACTTCCACACCAGACCTCAGAGGCTTTCATGCAGTTCGCTGAGTCAGCATTAGCACATCCCCTCCCCATGTCCCCTCCCCCCAGTATATCAGTAATGTACAGCAGGTTTGTCTTCCTACTTTGTGTTGCTCTCTGTTCTCCTGTTCGCCCCCCCCCCGCCACTCCCACTACACACACATAAGTCCCCTGTACACTCGTTAAACCCCACCCTCATACAACCCTATGGGGGGCCTCTCTGTTTGGGGCACACTGAATGTATAGGAGGGTAGGTTCTAGCAATGAGCCCCTTTCACGAGAACACGAGTTAAAAATAAATAGGTTGGCCTCCCTGGGAGGGCACACACACACAGTTATGCAATAGGCCTTCATCAGAGGCGTTATTGGGATGAAAACAGGTGTAGCTCATTATAGTTATGGGTCTGTAGGCAGGCCAGTCCCTGTTATAATTAGGTGTCATGAGATACACATGTTCACTGCTATTAGTACACCTGTCATAAAGGCGTATGCTCAACTTCTATGTAAGAGATCATATTTCTAGTCAGATATTGGATTTTAAAGACAAACCACACACATACACACATAAGTCACCTTTACACTGGTAAAAACACTGAATCAAAATAAATCAAACTTTTCCTTTGGTGCACGCATAATCAAAATTTGAAACAACTCATTATAATGAGACTTGCAAGTAGAATAGTTTTCTTTTGTGATTTTATTGTCAACATTTTACATCTTCCCCATCAATGTTGCACAGATTGAACACGAACAAAAAAGAAATTTCTACAGGATTTGGCAAACAACCTTCAATTGTGTTATCAGTTAATAACAATGAAAAACACAAACAAAATTGAAGATCGGAGTACGAAAAGCATTATTTTCTGATATACCAGCAGGTGTTTATAGCAAAGTCACTTTCTCAAGTCAAAATACTGAAGATCATGTGTACACTTCCATATAGAAAGTTTAAGAAACTCCCTTTTTTGTGAAAACGCAGAAATTCCTCTGCAGAGGAACAGTTGGACAAGAATGAGCTACCTTACAATTAGAGTTGAATATTACCATTTTCTATACATTTATAAAATCATAGTTATTTTCAATGGTTTTTTAAAGTCTTTGTTTCTTTATTCGCTTCATTAAGTACACTTAAACAAACAAAATTACTCACACACACACACACACACACACACACAGTATATCCCATATCTTTTGTTTTTTTGGTGTTCAAGACACACACATTTGCATATGTACGAAATCGCCAGAGCATTCGGATGTGTGTGTGTAGTTAGTTATTTTTTTTATTGTATTTACCGATTAATTTAAAACTTGTTCATTCCGCTCTTGCTCGGGTCCTTTTAGACTGTCCAAGCACTCCCCACGCTTTTAAAAGGAAACTATTCTGTCAATGTATTTGTTACAAACACACACACACGTTTGTACTCATCTACAGTGTAAAATGGCATTTCATTCAAATTTCATTCATTCCTCTCTTAATTATTTCCTCTTTGCGATAAAATTCCAGAGCTCCAGCCAACTCTTTCCTAATTCTGTTCTCTCTTATAATATAATATTCAACATGAATATCTCTTTCACCCCAAACAATCAACAGACATTCTGGGCCATCTTATCCACCCTCTCGTAAAAAAAACAAAAAACAAATGCGCGGGACAAATTGTTTCTAAGGCAAACCCCCACAGGAAGGAAATAAAACTGCAAATAGAGGAGCTGCCATCAGACAACAGAATGTCGTCGGCACCTTCATCATTTCCTGACTTCACTGCCCGTAAGCGATTGTGTCATGAACAAATCAGAAAGTCTGAAAAGGGAGAGCGGTTACCAGTACGGATGAAAGTTCAGATTTTTTTTGAGTATACTGCCTGGAGAAGAGAAGAAAAGATGGAAGACCAACCCAAAACCTTCATTTTTTGCTTTCATCAGGAAACAAAATCATTACGAACCAAAATAACAAACAAAGAGACACCCGCTCCAATCGTCACGAAGGCCACCAATTAATGTCTTAAAGTCAATTACTAAACTATATTCCCTCCCCAGGCATCGCTCCTCACAGACGGCTCTATCGCCCACAGGATGGTGGGGGGAGGGGGGAGGCTGTGAATATTACAGTGATTACAATGGAGGATCAGCAGAGGGGGAGGGGGCACATGGCTAGGGAAGAGTATGGATGACCTATTTCAGGACGTGCTCCCTCTCCCTCTCCCCCTCCCCTCCCGCCCTCCCTCCCTCCGTCCGTCAGCGGCCATCATCCTGGCGGCTCGGGGCAGCCCAGAGAGGATTTAGACCGGATATGAAGCGCAGCAAAACTCACCCCCACAACCACCGGAACGCTGAGCTTCCACGTTCTCACAGACCAGGACACCAGGACCAACTCCTAGGACAGAGGGGATGGGGGTCAGGGGGTTGGCGTGTTGAAGAGATGAGGACCAGATATGAAAACCAGGGGGTCCTCAAGCTCTCCTAGAACAGAGAGCTGCCTTTGGGGTGGGGGTGGGGGTTGAGTGGAGGTGACTGGTTGCAATGGAAGTGTGAGAGTGGGCTGGGGTCAGGTGGTGGTGGTGGTGGTGGTGGTGGGGGGTTTAGAAGATGTTTCCGCAGCCCTCCCAGCTGCCTTGGTCCTTGGCCTCCCAGTAGCCCCCTTTGTAGATGTGCACCGGCTCGCCCGTGATGGGGTCCTCGCAGCGCTCGAACCACAGCGCCTTGTGGCTGTCGTGCGGAACGCCTGAATTGAAAAAAAAATAAAAATACATGCAGAAAGAAATTAAAGTTTCAATTGATTACAAATACAACACAAAGGAAAGACACAATAGGCACACAAAAAAAACAGGAAAAAGGGAGGCTAAATGTTGTTGCTAGGAGACCACCGGTGACAGGAATGGCAATTAAAAAGGTGGTGGGGGGGGGGGGGTTAATTGGAGAAAAAGAAGGGATACTTGCTTTTTAGAGCGGGGTCAGTCACAGAGTCCTCATCGACAGCTTTTGGGAGAAAAAAGGGGGGGGGGGGGTATCGATTTGTACACCTTTCAAATGTTGCCGATGATGGTAGAAAGGAACACACACATCAACAATGAACCGAAACGGAGCGCAGGACGGCACCAAAAACCCCCGTGAGTTGGACCACTTGTACCCTGAAAAGGAATGCGGCCCACCCTGACTGGACGTCACTGGGGTAAAAACAAAACTTCAACAGAAAGTAAACACTGACGATATCACACTGACGTGGCGGTTGATCATCACCACGAGTGGCCAATCTCGTTGACGCAACGCAAACGGTGACGTCGCCGTATCCAGCAGCACTCCACCGACTAAACAAACGGCAAATCACGTAGACGGCTGGACCCATTCCCAGCCTAGTGAGCCCCTCACCCAGGAACAACTCTGGTGCCCTCCCTCCCCACTGACGCAAGACCGCACCTTTTCTAAAAAAAAAAAAAAAAAAAAAAAGGCGGGGTCTTGCGGTAGTTTTAGGTCCTTACCTTCTTCTGATTGGCTGGCGGTGCGTTGAGTGGCGGCCTCGCGCTCGCGCTCGCGGCGCACGCTGCGCTGCTTCTCCTCCAGCCGCTGCTTCTCGGCGTTGGCCTCGTCCCAGCGGCCCGCCTCCATCAGCCGCTGGTCAGGCCGCTGCCGGCTGTCGGTCGGCGCCACGCCCTCCTCGGGCTCGTTGAGGGTCAGTGCCAGCCAGGAGAAGTAGTACATGGTCTCCGCACCCTCCCTGGGGAGGGAAGGGGAGGGGTCGAGAGGGGAGGAGGAGCGGTGTTTGATATTATTGCGTATTAATGCATCGATTCTAAATAGTGACCGGGGCAGGGGTTCCAGAAAGAGTTAAAATAAATCTAATATATATATATATATATATACACACACACCAATATTTTTTTAAATTGGGTGCAATGAGCAGTAGTTGTGGTTCATAGGGAAATCGAAAATAGACGCTCTGAAAATAGTGTGTTTGAGAAATGGAAAATGCAAAAAGACTTCTGTGTCAGTAATGGCCTGTGGTAGCTTATGAATATCAGCCAATACATTAAATGTTATATACATTTCAATACAATATGAAGGCATACGTGACGAGGACCAAACTCACGGCAGAGGGTTCTTCTTCCAGATCTCTTTGGACTTCAGAGTCTGGTACACGGTCCTCTGTTTGCCCTCCGTGCCATTCTCTCCTTTACTGCTCTGCATCACTCTGGAGAACTCCATCTTCTCATCCCACGTCCCAGACAGAACGAAGTGGGCCTTGCCGTCCTTGTCTGTCACCACACCCGTTACCTGCCGATTAACAGCAGCTTTTAGGTTGACTTTTTCACAATGAATTCCCCACAAATTCAATATTGAGGAATATTTCAGAGGCACATTTGTCAATATGTGTGTAGCAATATGTATGTAAACTAGTTGTGTTAATTACATGCAACTTCAGTTAAACATAAAAGGAAAGAAATAAAAAGACTATGCTATGACCACAAAAACAATTATGTGTTGCTGCTTAGTGAAATTAACTCCAATGTGCATGTTTTGGTATTCATTGAGATAGTTGGGAAATTGGATTGATAATATAAATCTGAATATAAACCATACAAACAAATCTTTCCAGGTGAATGAAGAGGTTTAACCACACATTATAGCCCTATATACTGGCAGGCAGTAAATTAAAATATATTCAGTGGAATATTTATATAAAGCAACAGGGCACAACAGGTAGTGTGAGTAGTCTACCTTCCTGGCCACATCTCTGGAGAAGTAGCTATAGGGGGCGAACTTGAGGTGGCAGCGATCTCCTGTCTGGTGGTTCACCACGTCTATCTCTCCAGACTGACCCAAAAGGTGAGAGACAGCAATGACTTTCTAGATTCAGTATATATACATTACTATGCACCAAATGACTGCTGGTGTTTGCAATTAATTATATTATGATGGATGAGCATCACACTAACATTTGATGAAATGCAGGAGCAAATAATACACTTATTTTAAAATAATGTATCTTGAAATTAAATTACAATAATTACAAATTAAAATATCTAATTAAAAGTATCTAATTGTTGATTAAATTGTCTCATCTTTCCCTTCCGCCACCTTTCTAATCACTTTCCTTTCTTCCCTCGTCCATGAGAAACATTCATGTCATTCAAAACGCTACCAACCTGGTCAATCCAAAGTTTCCCCACGATAATGTTATGCACTGTTGTGGTAACCTTCTTCCAAGAGTAATGATTGTTACTCTTCTCAAATATGCACTGGATGGACCCTGTGGACACACAAAAAGGCTGATTAAGAGAGTTCAATCATTTTAAACTTACGGTCCACCAACGATGTATGATCTTACAACATGAAGGCTGCCCAGAATGCATCACCAATGTTTGGGGGTGTTCTGGGGCAGGAGAATGACTTCTTGGGTCAGGACGGAGAAGGAGAGCGCCTATAACTTCATGCTATAAGTGATCCTCGCTCACTCACCCAAAGGCATGATGGAGAGGTATTTCCCTCTGAACTTGCTGGCCAGGGAGATCTCCTGTCTGAGGGTCCAGCCCCGATCTGAGACAGCATGGTGGGCCGCGGCAGGGGGATGGTGGCTCACCTTGGAGGGACAGACGCAAGAAAGAGGAATAAGTATTTAAACTTTACCAACTAATACTACTATTGGAGGATTTTAGCCATTTTATCCAAAGAGAGCTCTATACGTAGACTGCACCCAGAACCTTTCGGCTGGGAGTCAAACACTCTAACCACTAGACTAAGTAATGATCATTTGTGTGTGATGCGTTCATTTTTGAATAATCTGACATGATAATGACACCCACAAAACAATGTAAAAAAAAAAAAAGCATGCAAACATCAATACACATTTTCCCAAATAGGGAAAACATTTGCCAGTATCAACCTTGTCATTACCATAACAAATAGTTCCATCAGACAGAACACACAGCTCACCTGTTCACACAGGGAGCGATAGCCGCACTCCTTCAGCCGGTCCAGCTCGTACGTCTCTCCCAGCAGGGGGTTGAAGGGCTTCCCCGTGCGGTGCACCGTGGTGGAGTACGAGGAGACGGTGAATGCCGCCACGTAGCACAGCTGCTCCAGGGAGCTCTGGCATTTAGCGGCCTTGTCGAGGAGCTCGTAGTACTCCAGGTCCTCCGACAGACGTTGCAGCATGGACAAAGGCTCATTGAAATTGACCTAGAATTTAAAAACACAAAATTAACATGAAATAGAATGCATCTCTTCGTGCCATGATTTTGGTCTAGTGGTTGATTGTATTTGTTTTACTTAACCTTTATTTATTTAGGAAGTCTCATTGAGGTTAGGCACCTCCTTTGCAAGAGAGACCGGATAGCTAGCTCAGGAAATATTCATGGTTCGAATCCCAATGTTCAGAGTCTATCTGAAGGGATTCTTGCGCATGAAGCCTAACCCCTACCTGCTTATTAATGACAGGTTTCTAAAATAAAAAGACTGCAGGTAAAGTTTCAGCTAAATTAATATATAGTAAGCAGTAAATAATAACTGGTTTGCTGCATTGTCAAATATTAACTGTAAACAGGAATTTAAACAGATAAAAATACATGGCTTACGGGCATCGGTATCTTTGAAAGCTCTTTGCCAATGCAGTTCTTCATGATGCTCCACAGGTTGAGGGAGTAATTGGGCTTGTCTGGAACACGGGTCCGCCTCTGTCTGACTGGCTCCACCTCCAGAGACTGGAGAGACTCGGGGTTGGATGCCAGAGACTGTTCATCAAACTAGCAGAAGAAAGAAGGAGGTATGTGGTGAGGTGGTTGTGCTATCATAATAGTATCCACACTCTAAATAAGGAACAACAAGAAGGGATAAATGTATAGGGTAATGGCAAACATTTTTTCTGTATGGGTTATAAAATTAACCCAATGTCAATTCATTCATTAGTGTGGTTGCAAAGCAAGCCACACTATTGTTATCATGTGTCTTATTATTATTCTTCTGCCTGATTTTCGGTAATTATCTCCTCCTACACTGTTGCAGGTATAAAAACAAAGCCCATTGCAAAGAATTGCACATATATCAGTACAGTGTGCTATTCCTATGATTTTTTTAATTCTGCATACTTTTTCTTTTATTAATATTTATAATATTATTATTTAACATGGAAAGTTAATAGGGCAAAAATGCTAAATTCAACCACAAATTAAATTAGCATATGTAGACCGGAAGTACTGAGGTCTCCAAAAAGCCTGTGACCACAGGGGGCGCTATAACTCGTGGTCAAACCTATACGGCTGTGAACCACGCCCCGTTTTATTAAACAATCTGAAACTTGTTATCTGAGCCCTTATTTGACATGCTGAATCTTTTTGCCATAAGGACTCAAAATGTAAAAAACCGACCTGTAAACCAAAATTACCCACAATTTGGTTCGTATACTCCTTAATACTGCCCGACCATATGGAAATATTTTGGTTTTTATTATGTAATTTGCCATTGTTCAACAAATCTCAAGTCTGCTTCAGAGAACCCAAGAGGCCTATAACTATGTGGGCACATAATCCCCCTTAGGTAACATGGAAAGCTTTGTAATCATAGCTAAAATTACGTCACAGGGTACATTTCAAATTACTAGTGTTGCAGGTGCTCAGCAAGCTATTTTTTATAATGGGAGTCAATGGGGAAAAAAACGCTGACTTCAATGATTCCAAAGGCGAACAACTCAGGGTTGTCAAAGTTGGTACACCTATAGAAACCACACATAAGCAGGCCTTCAAAAAGTAAAGTACCCCTTTGGCGACAGGGGGCGCCATAATTCACGAAAACGATCAGCCCCATTGTTCGATCAATCGCGAGTCAGCTTCAAAGCCGCCCAGGGACTTGAAACTCGGCGTGCTCGCTCATTGGCCTCGCTGGCATAAGCATGTCAGCATGCTCGCGGAATATTGCGCACATGAGTTGGCGCAACCACACGCATTTTCTTCAGAAATTGCACATGCGGCGACATGTCTAGTTTCATCTAATATTTAGCATTTTTACAACAGTTTTCTGGATACTGCAGTTCAATCCTTCAAATATTCAAACTCATATTATGCCGTAGAACAACAGTTTACTACAAATGATCCCGCCGCACAGACACATACAAAAGCATCATCTTAATATCCACTCACCGACTGGTCGTCCATTCCAAGGTCACTGCAACTTATCCCACTAGCGTTGCTGCCAGACCTCCTGACAAGACGACAAAGCCATACCATTTAATGAATGAAATCACAAAAGATTCAAGGGAAACAAAGGATTTGGGATTCACCAACCCTGCAGACAACATCAACAACAGACGTTCAACAGAGGTTCGGACCTGTGGTATTTGGGGTCGGCCGGGACAGTGATAAACGCTGCAGGGTCTTCCATGGCATCAAAGAACTCGTTCTCATCGTCCTCATCACTGGCGTCCCCCTTTCCTGAGTCGCTAGACCCTGAGAACCAGAGAGAGAACAGCTGGATAAACATGCAAAATACCTGTTCAACCACTTACTACAGAGCAATTGTCCCTTAGTACAAATTTATAGCCGTTTTCTCTCTAATAGGTCAAAATCAATTTCAGTGAGTTGATGTGTAGGTCTACACCTCCAAAATACATTGAGCTAAAATTTACGAGTTGAGGTAGTTTGTCTGAGTTTAAGGAAAAAAACGAAAAAAGAAACCCAAACAATACAGCTAGAGGTGTATATGGTGAGAGCTCTACCCTTGTTGTCCATGACTGAGTTGCTGAGTGAAGCGGGCAGAACTGTGGCCCCTCTGAAGGCTCTCTCTAGGTGGTTGTGCTGCTTAGCCAGCTGCTCCAGGGTTTCCTCCAGACGTACTCTCTGGTCCCGCTCCGCCTGCAGGGCTTTCTGCCAGCGCTTGCTGTGGGTCTGGGCCAGGCCGAGGAAGTCTCTACACGCCTGAGGGTCAGGGGGTGAGTAGGGAAGTGGTTAGACTCCCAGCAATAAGTTACCAGGTTAAATCCATAATGATCGCAGCCTAACCTGTAGCTATCCTTGAGCAAGCGAGCTAACCCCTCCCAGCTCCCTAATGACATGTATGAATTCCTGTATGATGCTTCAGTATCAAAATTAAAGACACAAAACAATATACAAAACAAAATTGAATAAAGTTGCACAGGGGAATGCACCCGCCTCGAGTTCCATTGCACTGCAGAGTAACTCACGTTGATCATGGCGTTGGAGGTAATGCGGAACAGCGTGGCTCTCTCCGTCACTTGTTTGATCTTGTCGCCCATGGGCCCCTGTATGCTGAGCCCTTCCAGCTCTGACAAGGATCTAGAGCGGAGAGGGAGAAGAAGAGCAGCAAACACATCAACTAACATGCAGTCTGAGCCATTTCTAATCAGTTTAAAAAGTTGCTTTAAGCATTATGTATTTGTGTTAAAGTGTTAAATAGCTCTATATTCCGACAGCCATCACTGATATAGATTGTTTGGTTAATAACATTGGGTCTCCCAGTCCCTCCGCTCTGCAGTAAACAGAAATATTTGTATTATTATTCCCTTTCCCACTTTATCCAATCAGGAGAGAGAACTCCTCAAAGTGGAGGTCCTCTGCTTGTTCACGGGCAGGCAGCAGGATTTCAGTGTTGACTGACAATGGTGGAAATGACGAAGCTACTGATTCCAGCGCTCCAAGGAACGGCTTAAACAACCAAATACGGCAAGAGAAAAGAACAGAAGAAACAAAGAAGAAACAAAAAACTGCCAAGAAAAAGAGACAGGAGCCATGAGCCCACATTTATACAATGTTGTAGCCTGTGGTGACGTTGGGAGGAGGGACAGGAGTGCTAACTGCAAAAACAGACAAAACGACGACATTGCTTACATCGCCTTTAACTGCTCCGCACTCAAGAATGCTGATGCTACCAATCAGACATACAGATATAAAAGACAGAGTGAAGGGTCACTGACCTTTGCAGGGCAGTGCCATGCTTGGTGATGAGGTCATTGCAGGTGCAGAGATCCTCCACCTTACAGCCCAGCGTGCGAAGCGTCGACTGGACCTCTGAGTTTCGACTGCTTCCGCTTGGTGCGGAGGTAGGCGGCGATGTGGGACCTTCGTCACCGGAGTCGTCTGTGGAAAAACGTATGATAATAATCCTTCATAATGAGCATTATGTACGCGTGATTATTCCAATGCTTTCCCCTCCATCTCACCAGACTCGGCCTGCATGTGGACTGCTTTTGCCTTGGCCAGCTCCAGTGCAGTGATCCAGCGCTGCCGCTCCACCTCCGAGCTGGCCTTCAGGTGGTAGGTCTGTGCCCCGCCATTCGAAATTACAAAGTTACAGGAGTCCTCCACAGCAATGTTGGCCGTGGCCAAGTTGATGGTCCCTCTACATGTGTGGCCCATCTCTGCCTGGGTTCTGCAGACAGTTGAAATTGTTAGAATGGACCTTTAAAATTATACAATTCAATATCTTCTTAATGTCGTCAATTTTGACTCTGGAAACAGAATCGTTAACAATACTGTCAAAACTAAAGCCTGTATTAACAACATTTATTTGCGATACAAATGCATTATAAAACTTTACTTAAATGACAATGATACTACTATAATAAATGATAAATTGGTACTGGTCTTCAGAGTCCGATGTTATTATAGAATACATATACGTTTTACAATTTCGAGTAGGTCTATGTGCGAAAGCAGAGATGTTTGAGTGGGTTTAACTAACCTGTAATAAGACAGAAGACCATTACTCAAAACAAACCACCGCCGCTGGTAACCTTTTATGTAGTTCGTCCATTTGAAAAGCCAACCCTTGTACGTGTCTCCAGGGGTAGGAGTAGGTGATTTAGGTTCCGACATCTCTAATGCTCCTGGCGTTACTTTGTGGTCTTACGCCCTGTTGAGATTAAAAGCAATCATATTCTTCACCATTTATCGGAAAGTTGTATTGACCGACAGGTCTACAAATTGTGCCAAGGGTTAGCCAGTGGCGATGTATGTTTAGTACAATAACAATAACAGTATCAAAAGCAGTTTGTACTAGACTAATAGTAATATTAATAATAAGTACACATTCGTGTAAAACGAGTGGTTGTACATTTGTACAACATGCATCGTTGCTGTTATATTATTATTATAATAATATTGTGCGAGCCGTGTTGTAGAAGTAATTATAACGTTACTGTTATCAGTGACAGAGTTATGCGAAACAGTTTTGACTTAATCAAAGTTTGGGCTGACGACAACAATGTCAGATGTTGTATGTGTCGTTTTTTTCTGGCTACTACTAGATAATCTGTTTAACGGACTCTAGAAAATATACCAATCGTGTGCTGAAACATCGGGCTATTCAAGTCGCCAGGCATGGACTAAAAACACACAATCCGTATAGTTAACGATTAACCGGTGTCATGAGTTGGGAAGTAAACTGTGTAGATTACAATTACAAATACTATGAGTTTCCCGTTAGCTTGTTGTAGGTTACCAACATAAGCGTTAGCAATTAAAGATAGCTTGACGTAAAGTTACAGACTAAAGCACTACAATATGAACGGTTCGGTTAAACTGCACTATTTGTGGAGTCGTGCCCCAGCCCGTCACATTTGCATTCAATATAGTTACCTTAGAGCTCGGCCATTAAATGCATACAGATCTTGTTTTCAGCTGATGCTAATGTTAGCTTAGTACCTTCCACATTAAGTGTACTGCAACAGCTAGCCGCACCAGTTAGTTCCGTTATAGAGCAAACCTTTAAATAACATGACAAGGGTACATTTCTGAGCTATAGCTAAAAACATAAATTGTGTTGTATGCATTCTACCATTATCCAAATAATTTAATGTACGTTTGAACTAATGTATACCCTATTTGGATGGTATACATATAATCATATTTGAACTTTATTATACTTGTTTGATGTTTTACAAATATTACAGTACAATTATAAAGCCATTTATTTTATCCAGATATACATTTTAATATAAACCACAACCACTGTTTTAGTATAAAAGTGTGCTCTTTTGGCAACCTATCAGAAAGCAGCTATTAGTTGTATTGACTGATGCTTTCAGTCAATACAACTTTACACGCTTTTCTTTACACGCTTACATTTTTCTGGTGGTCACATCCCGATGCAGTTTGTTTCATCCATACCGTCTATATTTTATCATTCTAGTCTACCAAAATATAATAAATAAAATATATATTAACCTACCATGCAACGAATTCTAATTTAATTAATTAATTTCAATACTTCACACTGAAATCATTTAAGTACTAAAGTGATGGCATGTTTTAACCATGTGCATAGTATCCATTTCTTAGGCAATAAGACATGAGTAATGTCCAAGCTATTATTCACATTAATCCCAAGGTAAAAAAACAAAACATTCTTTGTTTAAATGGTTTTATTGGACAATTTCAACAGCAATGTACTTGTTACAACTGAATGTTCTAACAGAATTCTACTTAAAATATCATCTCAAGTTTCTTTATGGAAGTGGCATACACTCCTAGCCTACTTTGTAATGGTGTTTGCATTCATACTTTTACCACTCCCACTAAGGACAATGTATGGAGTTTTCTGGGATTTCTGTTTTTCTTGAAGCAGAGCCACAGTTCCAAGTGGAGTGTCACTGCTGCTCATCTTCTTTAGCAAGGCCTCCTCCTCTAGTTTCTTCATCCTTCTCTCAGTCTTCATCTTGCCAGACCCTTTTCCATGGAAACGATGGGAAAGCTGCCTAAACGCTTCTTTTGGTGTGAGTTTCCGCCCAGACTCATCCACATACTCAATCTTGACATCAGGTCTATAGGCGTCCTTCTCTTTGAAGTCTTGTGTGAAGCCTCTGTACTCTTCTCTTCGGCTGTACTTGTCATCAATTGTCATCTTGTCTTCGATGCAGTAGTTGTCGTTGGGCAGGGCTCCCTTTGCAGTTTTGACACGAGCTATTTTCTGCATTTGAGTGTCCAACAGACCTTTGTTTTTGCAAAGCAGCAACGCAGCTGCGAGGCCAGAACTGACTATTGGCTCTTCATCCAAAATGGTGCTCGAGGCTGTTGTAAAATCGGGCTGCTTCTGCTCCTCGTCCAGGTTGACTGTGCTCCAACCAATGTTTTCATCCATGTCAGAATCTACCTCTCCTGCATCATCTCTCTCTGCCTCCTGCTCAAAGTCCATGATATCTTCCTGGTCCTCTCGGTTGCCCGAAAGGCCATATGTGGGAATGTCGCCCAGAGTTCTGCAAAACTCTGAGGTGGCGTTGAAAGTGATGTTGTTTCTCTTTTCTGGATCATCATCGTCTGCCCCCCTTTCGAGCAGTTTCACCTGCTGTGCCACTTTCTCCCCAGAGTCCTTGAGAAGCTGCTTTTGTCTCAGCTTTCTTTGCTTCTCCAGTTGTTTCTGCAGTTCCTGCTCCGCCTCGTCCTCCTCGATCACAGCAGAGTCAGGAGGCGTGAAGTCCTCGTCGTCGCTCATCTCCATCTCCGCCATGCGGATGTCATCAGACATTTGGGGAACCACGTTAACCAGCGTAGCAACAGGTTCGCTTTCTTTGGGCACCTCCTGGAGTTCCTCGTCTGCCTGCTTGCGGCCGCGGCCACGTACCCTTGAGCCAAAGTCAGTGTTGCGTGTGTCGTCCAGCGGCTCATCCAGAAGCTTCTTCCTGATCTTTTTCACACGCCTCTTCGTTTTCTTAAAGCCCACCATTTCCTGGGGTGTGTAGTATTCTGAGGCGATGGACAGAGAGGGCATTGCCAGGGACTGGGCCTGGTTACGTAGGGTCTCTCTAATAGCTTGGAGCTCTCGCTCCCGCTCCCCTTCAGCCACGCCCCCTGTGCTCAGCCGGAAACTCTTTTTCTGCTCCCCATCGATCTCTTCGTCGTATTTGGACAGAACAGAGCGGGTCTTCAATGTGACCATGTCATCTACGCTTTCATCTTCTTCGTATGGCTTGTAATCTGGCTTTTTCTTCTTTAGCTCAACATTTTTCTCAGCTTTCTCTCTGTCTATCATATTCACATTGACCAGCACATCTTCCTTCTCTTCCAGCACACCTTTGTCTTCTAGTGTGAGGATGACGGTCTGGCCCTCACCAAACGAGTCGATCTTGTGCTGTACTTTCAGTCCTTTGAGATCTCGAGATGAATATGCATCTTTTTTCTTTTGTCCAAATTCTTCCTCTACCAGACTGCTCACACCAAACTCCTGATCCATCTCCTCCAGGAGTTGGGCTCTCTTTGCAGCTAGTTCTTTTTCTTTTTCTGCTTTGCGGTTTTTCTCAACCCAAGCAGTGGTGTCGTCTAACCAATCATCCTCTGCCAAGGTCTTAACCTTGCCCAGCTTTTGATTGCGAATGCGTTTTTCTTTTAATGCTGCAAGTTTCTCTCTCATTTCTTTCTGTTTTTTTATATGGATTGGATTGATAGTCTCTGCGACAAGTGGTTCTTCTTTTGTGCCCAGCTCCTTTTTGTTTTCGTTCAGCTCCAGAGGTTTTAGACCGAGTTTGGCTCTGAGCTTGTTTGTATCCTCAATGCTGAGGGACGCGTCACCGCTTGCAGACTGTGGCTCAATTACTGAACTCTCCTCAACCTTTTCTTTCTTGATACGGGGCTCTCCACTGCTTTTTTCCCCCTTGCCTCTGCCTTCCCGACCACTTCTTTCCCTGGATCTGGAGCGCTTCCTCTTTTCCTTGTCTCGGCCTCCATCGCGTTCCGCATCTCTATCTCGCTCCTTGTGGCGATGTTTCTTGTGTTCGCGACGTCGTTCCTCGGTGTCCTTATCACGACTCTTTTCCTTGTGCTTTTTAGAAGACCCCATGGCTTCTCTTACAGATATCAAAAATTAAACCCTCTTAAAAAATATGTTGTCCAACTTGGAGTGCTAAGTAGCTAGCTGCAGTGTACTTCGGAATATCAACCGACGGAGAGAATCACACTTTTAAATGTCTGTCGTGGTTTGTTATATTAACGATACAAGCTCACAAACCCTTAAAGACGTATCCGTCTTCTTCGGCCTTGATTATTGCGTATGCTCCCCAAAACGGCGTTGTGTTTCGATTAACATGAACGCATATGAGACGATAGCGCATGACCCTGCTTCAACCCTAAAACACTTCCCGTATGTGGATTGATAAAACCAACTGGAGAATACACAGCGTCACCTAGCGTCTCCACTTGGAAACGAAGATCGGTGGGGCTCTTGTCAGCAAAGGTGTCGGATGGGACGTTTATGTTGGTGCATGTTTGTTGGCGTGAAAGTGTAGTGTATAGTATGTCAATGTTTATAACGATTACCCATTATTGATCAGGCACTCAGCCTTAAACAACCGCAGGGGGTCTAGTTTCTTCGCGGAAAAAAGTAAATGTAAGTAGTCCCATTTTCTTTGTATTGATGGTTAACGTTAGCTCATGTAATGGAATGCATATTTCATCAACGTAACGAATAACTAGATTCGTGTCAGTGTTGACCATTATCAGAGTGATAGTTCGGCTCATCTTATAAACGATACATTTGTCGTCAACGTAGCACGTTTGTGTCTCATTGGTATACCCTTTCGCTATCAGCTAGCTATGTTAGCTTGCCTGGTTTTGTTGAACTTATTGGGTATATTTCGCTGCGTGGTCGACGTTAGCAATGTTTGGCTACAGGGGCTACCCATCTATGGAGGACTAGTTGGTTAGCTAACAGGTGCATATTTGCGTAGCTCTTGCGCTGATCGCAATATTTTGGTTTGTAGTCAGGTTCATGATAATGTATCGATGCGTGGGGATAATAGTGACTTGCACATTATTATCGCTCGCTCACTGTTCTCCATATTTTCGAGTTATTCACCCCACCTCACAAGGCCATCGAGTTGCCATGGCGATTGTGGAGAGCCAAACCGTTGCAAACGTTAGGCAGTTCACTAGTTGACTAGTTAATAATGGTAATCGTTACGGATGTACCCAACCAATATTTGGTAAGGCGTGTCATGATGGATTGGTTTTACTTTTAGGTGTCGATAGCAGCAGCAGCTGCTTCTAAGTTTTTATAAGCCTCTGCTGGACCGCAGGGACAACAATGCATTCGCTGCTACTAACTTCTCTAGCTACCTAGCTAGTCTCGCGCCAGGCGCTGCGCAGTCCTGATTGTGTTCCCGGGAAGAGCCGCGGGCCCACAACTTTCACTTGTTCACGTTATTCACTTATTGTCTGGACCAAATAGGGAGAGAAATCTAATCGGCGCAGAGTAGAAAACGTTCTCTAGAGATCGGCGGTAAGACATTTGGAGTATGGGTAACGTTATATTGATGTTGATTTCCTGGATAAGTTTACGTTTGATTCCGTCCCAAGCTACTGCTCTTTACCGTTTGATATTGTTACTGTACTCTATATTATAATAGCGGTCTGTTATTGCTGTTATTGCTTGTATATGGCTGCATGCTTTCATATCAACCGAATAATGCAATGTTTGGGTAGAAGACGTTATTCCTGGCGATAAAAATAGATTGAACTGTAATGTATGTTATTAATTCCTACAGGCTGTAAGCGGTTGACATGGCAACAGGGGGTACGACTTTTGATGATTCAGAAGAGCAAGAGCTGCACAACTGGGCCAATGGCAGTCTGGAGGACAGGCTTAATAACATGGTATATGTCCTACTGAGCTACATGCAACTTAAATTCACACATAATAATACTGCTACTGCCCTTCTCAACTGACAGTTTAGTTTGACACAGAATGTAGCCCTTTGTGAGTGAGGACAAGTCAGCAGCTTAGCTAGTTGGAAAGATGAATGCATACCTGTTGTATATACATTTAATTTTTAATTTAGTACTTTGACTTAATTAAAACATCCCCATTTCTAATTCTGTACCATTGCCGTGGTGAAGACTCTTAATGTGTAATGCATATACATATCTGTATCAGGACTGGGGCGTGCAGCAGAAAAAAGCCAATCGCTCCTCGGAGAAAAACAGGAAGAAGTTCTCTGCTGCCGTGGCGGAGAGCCGGCTGACCAATGATATCTCTCCGGAGTCAACGCCGGGGGCGGGCCGCAGAAGGGCTCGGACCCCGCACTCCTTTCCCCACGTCAAATACACCACCCAAATGTCTGTCCCGGAGCAGGCGGAACTGGAGCGACTACGCCAGCGCATCAACTTCACCGACTTGGATGAGGTGAGCCGCTCTACATATTCTCACATAGTTAACACATCGATTTATATACCTTTTTATATCTATGATATTCCTTCATTTTGATCACTCTAATTGTGTCACAAAGTTGATCAACTGAAACCATCTGGGATTAATTAGGTACATCGTATCGCATGAGTTATAAGGTCACAAAACATATTTTTCTTGGCTTTTAATAAATATTATGTATCAACATCATCCTCATGCTCCTTATCCTTCAGAGGAGCGTGGGCAGTGACTCCCAGGGGCGCGTCACCGCCGCCAACAACCAGCGGCAGTTGCCGGGGGAAAACAAGAAGCCCTACAACTTTCTCCCGCTGCACGTCAACACCAACAAAAGCAGGGATCTCCTCGCTGCCCCTGGCTCCGCCTCCACCCCCGCCACCCCGGCCAGTTCTAAGGAGGCCAAGAAGCAGAGCCCCGGGCTCAGGGAATCCTTCGGCCCGCTCTTCCCTATCATAGAGCCACTTCCTGGGCTGCTGGGTGGTGCTGCAGCCGAGCAAAGCCCCCTGGCTCACAGGCAGTACGGGAGGGGAGAGTCCTGCGTTGACAGCAGCCAGGTAATGTTAAGTATGGCTCACCAACTGCTTCATGTTTCGATATTTCTTTTCCATTTTCCAAAATAAAAATTTCATTTTCATCAATTTATATATTTCAGTTTGAACTGTTGAGACCAAGCATATCTTGTATGTGTTGTTGAGGGGGGGGGGATACATGTCCATGTCGAAGAATGTCTTAAACATATTTGAAGAGATTTCACTTCTGATGATCTTCTATTAATAAAGATTTCTACTTGCTCCACATTTCAGAAGAGCAGGGCGACGTGCACTAATAGCACAGGTGATTAATAATAGCGATGACCAGCAGGGAGACATTCCATATAAGTTTTACTTGGCTATAATTGTAAAATAAGGAGAAAATGATGACAAAGGAGCTGCTAAATGTTGACAAAACTAAATGGCACAAAATGTATTGATTGATGTACATTATTAATAATGTGAATATGATAACTAAGCAAGTTGAGGTATGCATTATTTATTTCAGTAGAACATAAAGATCCGAATAATGCACTGTTGATCAGTATATCGCCTAGAAGATACAGATGAATTATGAACTATATTATACCTTTTGAGGGCTATATACGCCCTGATGTTTTCAACAGAAATAATAACTGCACTATTGGTTACAAGAACAAGGCTGCAAGTAAAGGAGATTAGCAACTGCTGCACCCACACTGTATGTAGGGCGATTTATAAATACGCTATCCTGGGTGCCGAGTGAGTTCGGTACCCACCCTCCCCTCTCCTGCCTCTCCCTTACTTCTTTCGTCTGAGCATTCATAAAAGAGACCCAGCCATCCCCTTGTACATCACACATCCCTTCTGCTCTTCATCCGACACACCTGCTATTGGGTCACACCCCCTTTCTTCCCAGCCCCACCCACTCTCCTCTCTGTCCCTGTGTTGCCTCAGGTGGTTGGCAAGCTGGTGCAGATCCGGGAATACATTGGCAAAGCCAGCTCCATGAGGGACGACCTACTGGAGAAGAAAGATGTGCCGGCCAACGTGGAGCGCCTTTCCCACCTCATCCAGCACCTCAAGGAGCAAGAGAAGTCCTATCTACGCTTCCTGCAGAAAATGCTGGTCGGTTTCTGATCCACTTCGGGTTTTCCATTGTTTTTTTCTCTCTTTGTGTTGTTTAGTATTGTTGAGCTAGTTTTCTCGCTTGTCTGTCCTGATAATGTTTTTTTGTTAGTCTAGAGAGTATGGGAAATATTTCAAGGCAGTCGTGGCATGATGTATGTGTGTAGATAAGGTCTTTTTTTTTAAGGCATCTAACTTGGACATTGTGTGTGTGTGTGTGTGTGTGTGTGTGTGTGTGTGTGTGTGTGTGTGTGTGTGTGTGTGTGTGTGTGTGTGT
>JAOPJO010000111.1:13584343-13596908 GCA_027123675.1 Molva macrophthalma
CACACACACACACACACACACACACACACACACACACACACACACACACACACACACACACACACATACACAAACATACACACACACACACACACACACACACACACACACAAACATACACATGCATGCATGCCAGCACTCACCATAAAAGTACCTGCAACATAGCCCACTGTCCCACCACAGTGAACCGACCACAGCCAGTGCTCTGCCCTTGACATGTAGCATTCAAGCGTGCTGGATGGCTTAGTTAATTAAGCTTAATCTACCCCAGGAGACACATTGAAGTGCTGTAACAGTAGCTCACCGAGCTGTCCCCCCCCACCCCCCCCCACACCCACCCCCACCCCCACACACACCCACACACCCCCACACCCCCCCACCAATAACCCAACATCGCTCAGGTTTGACCATACCGCTCTCTTCCCCCCCCCCCCCCCCCCAGGTCTAAGCCAGGTGCCTGCCGAGAAAAACCTTCACTGAGCAGGGGGCATTCAAGTGTAGTCGTGTGAAATAATAAATAAATTGAATGAAAACAGTTTAAAAGGCATCACCTTCACCATCTCGCCGTCCCCCGCTGCTTTGTTCTTGGCTTCGATGTCGCCGTCCTCGCTGTAGGAAATGAAGCAGCTGTTGGCGGCCATCAGCGCCATCCTGCCCTGGAACGGCACAAACAGACATGGCGATGATAGGAATCTTTGGCAGTATATTTACGTGCAATTGTTAATATATTATTTATTTATTAATTTAGATATAGGTTACTTGTCAACTTGCGTGGTGCAGAAATGTACGCCGTCACTTCTGTTATTAGTTAAGGAAGTTATTACATGCACTGCACGCAGGCCAGTACTGCTCTGTTGCATACTTCTTCTTTTTATTATTCTCTCTCCGCCACTTTTATGGTCGCTATCTACTCGCACATACATGAACATTAACAAAAAATATCATATGATAGGTACTATAGTGGAGTGGTGTGCTATAGAATAACTAAGCAATAGTACATACCGTTTTGAAGATAAGATTAAAGTTGATAAAAAATTGCATGTGTGTGTGAGTGGCTGCCCAATCAAAACATTAAAACCAAGGAAAATGTATAAACTGCAGTTTTACCCTCAATATTTACACTACATAAACATAATATATCAAAATGTTCAGCATGATGAGCTGATTGCTCAAATGAAATATCGAAGTAATACTTGTAATAATTGTCAAGGCATTCAACTTTTTGATTTTCCAATACACATACATACATTGCACTCAACCTTCAAAGGGACCCGTGTACACATACATCCATATACATACGTACACATAGCTAAACATACGTATACATAATCAGACATACATACACATAGCTAAACATACGTATACATAATCAGACATACGTACACATAGCTAAACATACGTATACATAATCAGACATACGTATACATAAGTAAAAATACGTTCATATACATATAAATACGTAGAATACATACGTACCCATACATACGTATACATACGTACACATACGTAAACATACGTGCACATACAAAAACTTGCACATACATAGCATACAAACATACCCATACATACATACTTAAACACATACGTAAAATGACTTACGTACACATAGCTAACATATGTATACATACGTATACACAATCATACATACGTACACATACCTAGACATACATACACATATGTATACATACGTTCACATACATAAACATACGTACACATGCATAAACAAATATACGAATATACGCACACATAAGCATGTAATGGCAGTGCAAGCACAATTTCTTCAGGAATTGTACGATCTTCTAGTTCTAGTTCTAGTTTGCGACAAGGCTTTTGGCGAGCCGGTCTCTTGTGTATGAGTGAACTGATGAGGGTACTGTGAAACTTTATTGAATTGCTTACATCCTCGAAAACCGGTTCCCATTGTTCCCTGGAACCGATGGCATCAGAGCGCCCCACCACCAGGCCTTCTGATGTGATACCCAAGTACTTGCCATAGCCCGACTTCAAGGCCAGCCTGCCAAAGAAATAACACAAGAAAACATGGTCCGACCAGCAGGTTCAGTCAAGCAGACGAAAAAGGCTCCAGAATCCAATAACAGAATCATTTAATGCTTCTAACAAATATATTTTGTTACTACTAGCAGGTTCTACTAAATGGATTATAGTAGAGAAATGGAAAGCAAAGTTGGCCAATTTCAAATCAAATTGACCTAAATTGTATTGGATCCAGTATGATGGGCAGTGGTTTACAGAGATGTACTTCCAGACAGCGGCATCTCTCCTGCGTATGACACTCTCCTGCGTATGACACTCACCTACTGTCTGACAGCTTGATGGCAGTGAACTGCTCAGGGGGATCGGGCCCTTCATCCTCTACAACACACATTAACAGACAGAAGTTCAATGACACTTAACTCCAGTTTGCCCTGTTGAAAATACTTTAAAAAAATGCAGATTCTACTTTCGCAATAGATAGCTTTGAAATGGGCATTTCAATTTCAATAAAGTCATCATATTAAAAAGGCCAATACTCTTTTTAATCAATTATTTTCCTTTTTCATTAAGTTCAGTTACAATTTGTATTAACTAGCTGGCTACGTGTTGAACAATAATATTTTGCACAGTAAAAATAATTGGGTATCAGAAGACTGAAATGCTTCAAAAGAGACGGTTTTTATGGGCTCAGTCAAGAACTGCTGTTTTCCACTTGGCAAATGTGGCATATGGTCCCCTTCTTAATGGCCAATATAGTTTGCCAGTAATAGGGCATTCATTATGCCGAGGTGACATGGAAATTATGTTTTTAAAGGCTGGTGTGCAGCATCATCCTCTCTGATGCACAAGATGAAATCAAAGAACGATCACATTTTCCTTCTCCTTGGGGGCATTTTTATCCACCAAGTGGTTCCTATTGGAAACAGCATGACCTCACAGGAAATGAGCATCACACATGCAAAGTGGGTGGGCTCTACCGAGGGAATTGTTATGTATCATTCTGCCAGGCTTTTTCACTGCTAATAATAAAACATGGGGAGGAATCTATTACTTCAAACTGTGAATCTCTCTCAGGTTCTTTTTTCGGATGTCTGGATCCAGTGCGCGTTGTGGTCTGACGTATTATAGTAGGCAACCTTTTTCTCTATGTCTGCAGTCTTTGGAGTGGGACCGAGTTAAAATAAACCGAAAAAGATAGAGTAAAGGAGCAAAGCAAAGGGGTCCGAAAACTGTAAGTGAAGAGTAGATGAGAACATGCTTGGAGATGCCGAACTAAATACTTATATTCGCTGTGCTATTTTTCGTCCCTCTTTGTGAACATGAGCAAGCAGGTAAGTCAAATGTTATCGCTTCAACTACAGTGTCAATTCATGTCAATTACAAACATGCAGAAAGAAAAATAATAATTCAGGTTAAATGAGATACTTGCCAGCGCTCTTATTTGTTCGTACTTCGGGGCTTCTATAATTATGTATATCCACTCGTGACCCATGCCCATGGTTGTGTCCATGGGAGCATGGCCATGTTTGGAGTGCTGTGCTCGTAAACAACCACGGAGAAAACCTATGAGGCGACACCCGACGCGGCCTTAAAGGTTTGTTTTGCAGCACATTAATAAAGTATCATGCGTTTTTCATAAGGACGCAAGCGTACGGTGGGTCATGTCAAATGTCACATACGACATTGGAAAGTAGTTAAAAGAGCCAGTGTAGTTTCGTCCAGAGCAATCCGCTGTGGCGTCACAATGTCCCCCGGTAGCACGATGTGTGTGTTCATAAGGGGCACATATGGGGCTAGGGTCAGGGGTGAGTCAGCAACGGAGTAGAGAGAACAGTTGGGGTAAGAGCACTTCAATGGACTCCTTACCTTTGTGAGGTGCGCCGAGTGTGAAGAGGCCCGTATCCATGGCGTGGATGTACGTGTTGTTCTGCATCTCTATGGCAACCGTTCCACTCATTTCTCCAAAGCTACTGACAACCCACCAACCCCCTGTTGAGAACAACATCATAGCATTTGATCATACATAATTTAAACAACAGTCACTGACAATCAGTGGACGGGTTTCCCTGGGCAACAAAATTTGGTCAACTCTGTCAATCATTTATGATGCTATGTTTCCACCCTGTTGGCAAGCATTGAGCATACACTTTGATCCAAAGCGACTGCTCTAGGATGCCTACAGGTAGGTTGACTGTGGACAATGGGGATCGAACCCAGTACCTTTACGCTGAGAGTATAACAGCCTAGTCACAACACTATCCTGCCCCTTTCCTCTTCAGCAGTTCTTCTGACCCCTGTTATGAGAGTATGGTTGACCTTGCTCTAAAGTGAGCACTTTACATGACATGACATGGCTGTATAGTGGTAGTTATACTGTGATGAGCACAGATATCGCAGATGATAGGTTAAAAAAAAAGTAGATTTCCATCCTACTGTTTAGACTACTGCTGATGAGGGTCCTCTTGTATACAAAAGAAGGAAGAGACACCGATAACAGCTGGGGCTTGCTATTGAGCGTGTACTGAATTTCATGCATACAGTGGAGTTTGGTTGCCAGACTTCATATTCAAACAACATTTTTACTCTCACTTTGAAAATATAGAATGGGAGATGTTATGAGTAAACAAGGGAAAAACACATGCACATTCTCCCACATGCCTTTTCAAATCATTGTGTGGAAAAAGAGATGAAAGGCCAGTGGAGAGCAGTAGGTCACCACTTATAACAATAGTCGGTTGGTGGGATCGTTGTACTTTGATCAACGAAGGGGAGCAGCGACCATACATACCAACTATGTCGGGTTTTTCTTCTTCCGTTTCCAGTTTCCTCTTCCTATCTTTATTCTTCTTTTTCTTACTGCAAAACAACCAACATGTGGACCTGCTTTAAGTTTCAATGTAACATGTTACAATGCTGTATTGTTGTATTGAATTGTCTTCCAGAAACGAAACAGTTAGCCTCATGAACAAGACAACAACACATCGTTGCAAATACAACGATATATAAAAAAACATGCAAAAGCTGCTGTAATTGCTACATTTGAATTTTCCCACATACAATACAACTCAGCTTTAAAAAACAAAAAGTAAAACAATCTATGGCTAGCCATAGACGACAAAAGCTTGTAGTTAGATCCTATTACAGTTGCTTACAGTTACCATGTATTGTCCCACATTAACAATACGTACCCCTTATTCACTCCTTTCAAAACTAATTTAGTTGATTTTACTCGAGAGTAGTCAGCCATGGTGTTAGCTTAGACGGCTACACGGTGCTGCTATCCGTAAACACCGTTGTGGGATATACGGCATCGGCAGAGGCACAAACTGAACGATAACGCGCTAGTGGCGTATGACGGTAGTACGGCATATCGAAGTCTTCTTCTTGTCATTTACGTCAGTTGTATATAATGTCAATACGAGTCAGAAGGCCTAATCACAACATTCATTTGTTATCAATAACAATAGTCAAAACAATTCCACAACAATTCCATTGATGTGGATATAATACATGTTAATAAGGAAAGCCAATTGGTTAATTCCTATATAGTTCATCTTACACATTATTAGGTCTTATTTCCGTGTTATACCCATACCCGCAAGACCACTTGACAATGCTATTTTTGCTCAGCCTCTGCGTAATATATGAATTATTTAAATTTACATTTAAAGGAAATATTCTGCTGTATCAAATGGCTAAATGTCAAGAACATTAGTACAGGGAAGTGAGGACTCATTTTACACCCTCTTCCCTCTACTAACGCCTGGTAGCCTGGTGTGTCTGATATACATATTTGAAATATATTATTTATAGCATTTTACATTTTACATAAGAATTGGTTAAAATTCTTCAACCAGCCATTGCAATAATAAGCAGTCATTGCAATTCTTTATTTAATCTAATGCCAAAACGGATCTGGGTCTGATCTAAATGTAGCCTATTTTATGCAAATACATGTTAAAAATGCGAGTTCTGAATAAATAGGGCACACAGTACTTTAAGCTGGAAAAAGAAGTGCTTAGTGCTTAGTATTGTGATCTCTAATGTCCTTTGTGTCTTTTATGTCCTTGTTAGTATGCCTTCCTCTTCCTATCAATTATATCCGCGCCATTAGCTTACCTTTCTACCAAGAAAAACATCCTCCTCCTTGTGTTTTCGATCCACTACCATGACAAAATAAGAAGAAATGCACTCAACCTTGTTTATGCGAAATGGCCCTGTTATTCCCCATTTCCATACCTGCCTTGACATTATTTGTGTACTGACATAAATCATAAATGAGAAGTTGTCTAAGGTTACGAGGTTAATTGTCATCGTGATTACATCAGAAAGTGACCTTGATTTAAGGTCACTTCCTCCCCAACTTCCTCTCCAGCAGGTGACCCCGCGGTCAACATTAATGTAGGGTGAAGCGGGGTGTCAGTGTGTGGGAGGCGTCCTCTTTAATATCAGCTTGTGGTGACACAGTACACTTGGCAGTGTGGCGGCACACATTCTCTGTGATAATCTGCCTTATTCACCTAGTAGCATCCATATTGGTTCATATTGGTTCCCGCCCAGCTAGCGTTTAGAGCCAAGGTGGCTGGTACTTGATATGGCATTGCTATATACGATTATGATTGCATTATTCATGTGCTCAGTTGTTGCAGGGTGCAGGAGGCTCTGACGGATGGATTGAATTTGAGTCATCTCCCTTTTTAATATGGAAACTACTATGGCATATATGGAAACAATGTATGAATAACAACTTTGGTTAACTTTTATACCTTGTGCATAAAGCTTGTATATACGGAACTGTATAGGATAAATGGCAGGCATATAGATGTTGGTAACTTCTTCCACTACCGGCGTCCTAGCAGTACACAACTTGGTACAAAAAAGTAAACAAGACCATTGAAGTCTGTCGGATAGATGTTTCACCATCTTGGATTTTGTGAAAATTCTTTAAAGTGGACAAATTGTCAAATCAACACCACATTTGGGGTGAAGCTTTAACATACCAGTCTTGACCACTGAGGTCTCCACAAATAAACACATTTTCAGCTCAGTTGATTAAACAATATGGCCACTGTTGACCAATTACATTTTAAGTGGGTGTTGCCTTTCATCTATATGGTTAAAGCACCATAGCAAATTACTCTATCATTATGAAATGTGCCAAGATATCAAGGAACACCCCAGGAACAGTATAAGCCATATCTAAATCCACCCTGACTGGGTGCTGTAAATGCTATATATTCCTATCTGCATATCTGCATCAATCATCAATCATCACCAATCTTGACACATATGCTAGGATCCTAGTAACCCATATCTACAACATGGATATGATTCTAAAGTATGGGCGTGGCCTATCATGGAATAACACTCGGTCACCATCTTGTTATTTTGATCAATCTACAAAATGGTATGTTTGGAGATGTTTAAGAATTCCTTTGCTACCAATCTTCACCACATTTGGTTGACATCTTCTACATCATAATATAGCTGATCACACACACCTGTAAGGCCTCTCAACAGCAAACACTCAAACACAATGAGCGCATGAGCTCAACGCTTCCTAGCAGGGGAGAGCATTATGGTATAGGCGGGGTATGGGGTTGGAAGGTGAGAATTTTAAAAGGGTTTCTCATATCTGCTCAGTATAGGACCGGAACAACCTCAAGGCCCTGTGAGGGGTTGGTAGACTTATTTTTGTATCATTTTGTACACCTTGTGGTCTATCTTATGGAGAAGTGACTGAAAGTCTTTTTCTGTTTTGTTCTCTTTCCAAACCAAGAAAATGAACAGCAATTTTCTTTACAGTTAATGACTAAAGACAAATACTGTTTATTTCACAGTACGTGTATAACCTACAGATGCATTGAGCGCACTGAAGAAAACAAGAAAGTTGTATTAAATAGATTTTTTTTTAGTAAGTAAGCCAGCAAGATACAAAAACAACATTCTTCCGTCCAATTATCTTGGCTGTCTTCTGGGATTCTTAGGGTCCATGAGACCTCAGCCTGAGTTCTGCAACGCCTACTCAGATGAATAGGGTACCTTAAGTTATTATTTTTCATGGGGGAATGGACTGGAGCATTACTAAACTTCATGGAACCCTGGGTCTGGAAAATTGACTGCAGTCTCTAGTCGTTTGGAAGGCTTATGGCAATCTCACCGCAGGTTATGGAAGAGGGGCCTTCAACAAATGCACAAACACCAACGAAATGTCCTGTCAGCACCTTGTTTTTACTGTTCTGAAAACCCTTTTATTGTCCAACACTTTCCCTTCCTCTGTAGATATGTAATCCTACCTCAAAGAATCAATGTTCTTTTGGGGTGTATAGATACCTTTTTGGGTTCTTTCATTTTTGGTTCATTAGAAATGAGGGGGAGGGAATAAAAGGTGTTTATTTTATATTTATTACAGACTGTTTTTAAGGTAAAGGTGTTCGTTTGTGAAAAGTGAAAAGTGAAAGACTTTTCAAGTCACCTACAAAATCTTCCCACATTTGCAGATACCATTCAGTGCAGTTGTTTGAAATATACCTGATACTTTGCCATTACCATGAAATGGAACAATTACTTTAAAGTGACTTTGATTTACTGATACCTCAAGTGCTAGTAGGCTTTTGAAATTTGTATTAATTTGGACATTTGTAGAAAAAAAGGCGAAGCTGATGCTGTCTGACATCCGTACTCTCTAGTGTTAGCCTGTCATGTGCGTTTCTTGCTTTGAAGCAGACCCCCACCCACCAAAAACAGGCCCCTTGTCCCTCAACTACCCCCTCCAACTGCTCCTCCCCCTCCCGTCTGTCTTCCTCAGCTCTTTGTGTACGTGTGTGTGTGTGTGTGTGTGTGTGTGTGTGTGTGTGTGTGTGTGTGTGTGTGTGTGTATCTGTGTGTGATGTGTGTCCTCCACCGGCCTCTTTCAAGCCCATCTTCACACAACTTGAATGCACCTTCTGTCAGCTTCAGAGGTTAAAAGAGACTAATTTATTAGTCAAATTGAAACCGCTCCGCAATAAGAGTCAAGGAAGCCTGTCAATCCGGGAGGGATGAGTCACGGACCACCTTGTAGTTCTTCACAAAGCCACTAGGGGGGAGTGTAGTTCTTTACCAGTGCTATACCCGGTTGCAACCATACAGTCTATGGCTGTGGCAACGAAACACACACACGCACACACACGCACACGCACACACGCACACACGCACACACGCACACACACACACACACACACACACACATTTATTTATGCTTGATCTATACCATTTTTGTGATGGCCATTTTTAACTGTATTGAATGGTGCTATTCAAATATCCAGCACAACAACACTTATCACCATGAATTATCACTTATTGGCACAGCCAATGAGCATCCGAACTGTATGTATTTCATATGTACACCATGTAGATGTCTGAACAATACATTAAATAAATTGAGATGAACATTAACATAGGCTGTACAGCATATTCAATGAAACCCATTATGTTCCTATTTCAAAATGCCGCAGCTAAGGCTCAAGGCTTACTGACATGCAATGATGTATTAATGCGATATGTTAGAAATACCTGACAGATATTTAACTTTTCTCATATTATAAAAGAGTCCTTGCAGTAATCAAAGACATAATGGGTTTCAGGCGATGAAAATTTGTGGTGAAAGAAATTACCTTATTTATATATTATATATATAGATAATCAGTAAGAACATGGATGCCTCCAAGCTTTTTCAGTTTACATTTAGTATAAACAAGTTATTAGATTGTTAACCTAATCATTCATTCATTTTACCCCCAGCAACTCAGGATTAAGACAAAAACCAAGATAATCGAATTGACAATGGTGTAAATTGTACATACCTCAAACTGTTAAACAGACAGTAGCCACAGCTCGGGTGTAAAAGGTTGAATCTTTGCGTTCATATTAAGACGGTAGAGGAGTGGGATTTGAAGTTTAATATTAAAAATGTTTTAATGAATTTGTGTCAAGTGACACATTATAGTAACACACAGGCTTTAATTAGACAGGTAAGGCATCTGGGCAACACCTCTGCTGCTTCAGAGCAATGCACCAACTAAAATAGCTACTCACCCTAAGCACAAGTTGTGTAGAATGCGGCCCCTGACATTGTTAGTCATTTCTGTTTTCAACACATATTCTGCCACTGTCCCAATCTTCTCTGTTTTAAAAAGGCAATTTTCGATGTAATGAGATGAACTATTGTATTTATCTATAAGCCGGCAAATCAAGAGAAATTGAGATAGTTTTAGGCTGGTCTGAAAGTTTTTCATATAAAGAAGTATATAAAGAATATATATATAGATATATAAATATATACAAATAAACACCATTTGGTATTACTGAGGATGTACAACATCACAATTATCTTTGTATATATTTGTTTCATGACCTTGGATGTGTTTTCCATCGCCTTGTCTGATGAGACCCCAGCCCCAGATGGAAACGCCCGGGCCCCGGATGGAATGGCCCAGGGTCTCCAGGTGGACCTATAAAGGTCAGGGCCTCTGATTCCTGGGGGCTCCTGGACCTCAACTGCCCACAAACCCATCCGTGAATTGATGATGTCAAACATAAAATGTTCAATAACATTCTTTGATTTATGTTTTTGCTTTGCTATACTCCCTGCGCTCACTGTTCCAATTGATTTATTTTGACACATCGGTTATTTTACAGAGTAGAAATATGGATTTTATATTTAATTCATAGCTAAACGGTAACTGCTGGTAACGGTAACTGCTGGTAACTGCTGGTTGGAAAACATCCGTGTGGTGATGCCTTTCAACGCATAAGGGAGAGATTGAATAATTCAGATTCTTGTGTATTTTTAAACTTGTCCTTGCATTCATAATGCAGAGAGTTTTGAATGTTGAGACACCAGCAGTCTGTTAATCTTTCAGCCTCCTCCCACGTCTCCCCGGGCGTCCATAGGTAAATCTCTGTCACGTGCATATGCATGCACGCATGCAGGTACACACACGAATGCACACAAACACAGACACACATATGCACAAAGGAATCTTCCATGCAGCAAGTCTTCACTGTAATACACTTCAAACAGTGAGATCTCATGGGGCTTTCTCTGCTGTCGGCCTGCAGGAATAAAACATCTAGGTTTGAAGTCACTTCTACATTAGCCAACAACAGCCAATCACTGGATCTCAGTGTTACCAGTGACGTCTTAAACTATCACAGCTCCCTGTCAGTAATCCTGGGGGTTTTTCTTTACAGACCCGTCTGTAAATACTATACAGTGTTCATATAGTGTATTGAAGAAGCTCAGAGGAAATATTGTCTGACATTGAAGAAACAACATGTGGAGGTTTTTTCTAACAAAAAGAGAATAAAATCAAAAGAAGTGTCAAGAAAATGCAGCATCTTCTCCATCCAAAAAGGAGATATAAATAGAGTTGGATTGTATGGGTCCACTTAGCGTTTTTTCTTGGCTACAACAGCATTAGCAGCAATTTCAATATGACGGTAAGGGTGTTTTCATATTAACACTAGGATCATGGGCTAGTCAGATGAAGTAATAATGTCAGTGTATACAGTGTAACCAGACTATTTATCTATTCAGAATAACTCACTTCACTTGTTATCCAAAGATCCTTTCATCATTAAAACGAAACCTTGCCATGAGAAATACATGTATTTTCCTATCAAACCCCCAATGACAAAAACCTCAAACAGCAGTGTCTGCCATGCGTCTCATCACCATGCCTCCAGAATATTAGATGGAGTGAAGTTGAGATAGAATGAAGGATATAAGGTGAGCATAGAGTGGGTGCCTGTTGAAAGAGTATCACGTCATGTCAGATATGGGTGCCACGGAAGAAGGTTTGAGTGGGCATCCTTCGGGGGAGGTGGGGGAGGTAATAAAACTAATAGAATAAATTAAAATAATCTTGATTGCCTACTCACTCACACAGCCAGAGAAATTAGTTCAGAGAAATAATTATGTGTGAAAGATTCCGCTGATTATAAATGGAAGTGAAAAAAGGAATTTGGTTTGGATTATGTTTGTTTGAGTGCGGCTTTGGGTGACACTTTTTTTTTTAATTAGACGTGCAAATAAAAGCATGCAAGTTCACTTAGCCTCAGGTCTTCACTGTCATGGCAGATTTACCTAGCGGCAGTTGACTTTCAGTGGCACTTTGGCCTACATAAAATATATTCCAAATACACGCAGTATTTAAGTCAAATATTTTTGTCGCTGCTTTGATCAAAAAGCTTTGGTCAATACAACTTTCCTTGGGTTGCTGCATGTATGAGCATCGTTTCAGCTGTAAATATTGTGGATGAATATGAGCCAGACCTTGCCCATAGAATGGTGGGAATAATGATGCAAGTGGACATTTTCACACACACACACACACACACACACACACACAACAATATCCTTGTGCACCCCCCCAGACTCACTCATGCAGCACCACACTTAATTGTATTTTTTCATTAAGATACTGCATGTAATCACACACACACACATACACGCACATACATACATACACACACACACACACACACACACACACACACACACACACACACACACACACACACACAC
>JAOPJO010000111.1:13633581-13645187 GCA_027123675.1 Molva macrophthalma
TCACACACAGACAGACACACACACACACACACACACACCAAAACACATCCCCCCCACCCCCCCACCCCAATCGCCCGCCATGGTATGTTTTTAATGAAGGCGAGCACATAATGGCACCAAAACCATAATTTCCAACACTGCTCAAGAACTTGGAGTACCACTCAGTGGCACTCATTATCTTTTTTGATGATTTGATTTTCTACCTGTTGCGCAACTCTGCGTCACGTCGCTCGAAGTGCTACAGGAACCTCTGGGGCTACGAGCTACCATCACATTACATTTCAAATAAAGGACCTGTGAAGCACTAGAATGGATATCTCCAAACTGTCCTCCCCTTTAAAGTAGAACTTTGGGATTTTTCAACCTGGACCTTATTTTTTCCAATCATTTTGGGTCCAAGGGACTAATGCGATCAACAGTTTTTGAAATTGGTTGAGTAGTGAGCGAGAACGCTTCAGCCGTAATCCACGAAAACAGGCTGCACTGTAATCCTTTGGGGCAATAACGCACCGTCAATAACGTCCTTTAAAAGTTCTTGTTTTTGCCAATGACAAGGCTCCGATTATATTCGGACAATATGGAAGGATCCCTACAGAGAAATTTAACGTTTTCTTAACCTTTCGCTTGATCTGGTCTGTTTGTTATTGTGTCCAACCAAGTTTCGCTCAATGAGAAGACTTGAGGGAGAGTTGAGTTGTTGCAGGAAGAGAACGGTGGAAATGTGAGTGAGAGTTGGAGAGAGGAGATTTTGTTGTGTTGGAATACAGAAAGTGTAGCATAGTGTTATCTAACATATTTGGGTGAAGGAGGGTTGACATTGTAACGACAATAGGGACATTCCTGCAACAAGGAGATTTCAGAGTGAGACTTCTCCTTGAGCGAGCCTTGGTAAGACACAATAACAAACAGACGGGATCAAGCGAAAGGTTAAGGAAAAAGTTGTATTTCTCCTTAGGGTTAGTTTCCATAATGTTGGAATATAATCTGTGCCTGAACAAGCACTTTTGACATTGACGGGGCGTTATTTCCCAAAATGATTAAATTGCAGCCCGTTATCACGGATTACACGGATAACTGTTGTCCCCGGTAGTCCTTTGGACCCAAAATAAAATAAAGCCCAGGTTGGAAAAATAAATACATTTAATATTTTTTCAGTCAAAATACAACGTTGACTTTGACTACATGCTACAGAGCTGGCTGGCTTAATCCTGGATATAATTTGTCTTAATTAACAGACGCAATCCTCAGAGCCATCGGCCCTCTTTCAGCCGGTTTCCATGTTTTAATTATGTTATCGGTTAACCTCGCACAACCCCATTGTGTAGCTTGGTATTTTCTCAGTTTGTCTCAGTTTAAACACTTTGTGAGTTGGCTCCCATCTCTCCTCCCCTTTCCAATATTCTTATTTTTTCCTTTCCCACTTGGGGGGATTTATTTCTTGGCCAATTGTGGGTCTCAATGGCGTGAAAAGAGAAAATAGAAGGGCTTGATTGCCAATGCAAACCAAAATAATATGAATGCTAAAATAGGGAAGTGAGAACAAAGCAAGGATTACAACAGGAATACCGGAGGAGACAATGAGGAGGAGCATTTATAGAAAAACAAGAACAACTACATCAACCTTAAATAATTATTAGCACTGCAAGTCACTTTTGACAGAAATGTTTGATGGCAAGATTACATCCTCTGGATTGGAAATACTTTTATTTTTGTGGATTCAGGTACTCGTTTTTTTGCTCTTAAATGTATTAAATGCATCCTTTTAATGTTTAAATAAATCCTTCAAGACTCTTATCACTTGGTGTACTCCATTAAGGCTAATGTAAAACAAATCAGAGTAAATAAATTAGAATTGTATTTATAACAAAACCTTGTAACAACGTTACAAAAAATAACAATGTTGTTATTATTACTATCATTTTTTCTCTCTCCGTTTTCTGTATGTCTCAGGAACTGGGGTGTATGAACGTTGCCTGTTTCGTTTGTATAATGTAAATTGCTAAACACTACTGTTTAGGCTATTACCAAAATAAAAGTGCTTGAAAGAATGGTCCTGATCCGCAATAAAATAATGGAGCAATTCCAATTCCAATTCCTTAATTATTTATTTTTGAATGTACACTTAGAGTACCTGCATCTTAGCATTATAGTTTGGTACTTGTGTGCACCTTTTGTTTTTTACCATGTGTCTGAACTGGGACACACATCCACTCAGACACACACACACACACACACCACTCATACACAAACGTACACACCCAAACACATGTGCACACACCTACTCATACTCCCCCCTCCACACACACGCGCACACACACACACACACACACGCACACACGCACGCACGCACGCACCCACACACACACACAGGCTCCCAGACCCACACACGTCCCTTATTCCCACCTCCATGTCTGGTGCAATGCTCCAGGCTGCCTGCTGCCACTCCTCCAAGACGCCCATCAGAACAGCACTCTGTATCCCCGGCCGGCTTTGCTGTGATGGACCACTAGAGCCTCTCCTTTCAGCCTGGCTGGAGGAGGACAGAGTGTGAATGGAGATGCCAGGGTAGTAATGGAACCTGACTATAACGTTGCCCCTACCTCCCAGAACCCTTGGAGGACGTTAATGAACAACATAATGAAGCAATATCCCGCAGAGATGACCCCGGCCGCCCGGCCTTCCCCTTTTGTACATGCTGCATCTGCATAGTTGTGTGTTCTCTTCGTGTTGCCTGTGCAGACGTTGACAACAGCTTGGGATTCTGATGCAAGCAAGTCTAGAACAGAGGGAGTGGAGACAAGCTAGACATGGGCCTGGTATTTTCAGTGAAGAGAATAGAATTTAGTTGTGTTTTTCACTTTTTGGCTGTATTGCTTTGCATTGGTATCTTTATTTGTTGGTGAACATAATGAAAAGGCACTTAAAAAAGAATATCTACAAAAGTAAATACACAAATATAAAAAAAGAAGCACATGAAACAAGTGCTTTTAAGTCTGCATCAGAGCGTGAACAGACGCGCTGTATCACTGGAGCGCAGCCGATGTGCGATAAACATCCACTCTCAAGTGATTCGTAAAAACCCGACGCCGACTGAAAAACAAACAAACAGAACAATAAAGAAGCAGAAGAGATGATCTTTGGGCTCCCTGTGGTCGGCTGTAGCACTTGTAATGCGGCTGCCATACAGCGGCCGTGCACACCCCCACTCTTCTCTGTCTCACTGGCAATAGACAACAAGGCTTTTCATTTGAGCCGTGGTTCCATATGAATGTGACAAATTACCATAGCGATGGATTAGGATCCATCTCAAAACACCATGGTCTTAATGCCTTCTTTGAGTGCATTGCGTTTAACTGTGTTTTCAGTTGTATTTGCGAAATGATATGCAAACATATATTAGACTGCAATGTATTCAAATGCCTTACCACAATCATATAAGGACTGTAATGTATTTAAACGCCTTATCGCAATCATATATTGGACTGTAATGTATTCAAATTGCTTTTCACAATCACATGGATTTTAATGTATTCAAACTCTCTCTATAACATGCTATTTCGCAGAAAATATTTTTACATTGTTTGGAGGTTGTAACAACGTGATGTCACCAACGTCGGGGGCAGGGTCTATAGACGTTGAAAAGTGATATTGTTTGACATCTTTTTTGGACCTTATTTAAACCATGACGTTAATTTAACATTATTATACGACCTTACCTGAGTGTAGCGATCTGGTTGCTATGGAGTTTAGTTAGTTTAGTTACTATGGATGTTAGTCTTTTGTTTCTTCTTAGTTTCTTCCAACTATGGTGTAGGACTAATTACATTTTCTCTCATGACATGACATGACAGTATAATCTCTGGATATCAATGTAGACATGAAGTAAATGTAATGAGGAAGTATACGTAATGAAGTAGCTTTGATCAACAATGATGATTATCGCTTTCATCATTTCAGCAGCTTTTCTCATATATATATTCTGTCAGGAGAAAATTGCCTCTTTTAAATCTCTTTACAATAGTTGTAATGTTTTATTTAGAAGTTGTCGTGTCTAAAGAAAGAAACACATTGACTAAACAGAACATAGCTGGAAGATACAAAGCATCCCATCCTCATCAAACAATAAAAAATAAACCCTTTATAAATGGCAATCACATTTTGATACCCTGGTAGGATAGAAGACTGTCTAAGGAGAACAACCGTGCTTTCAAATTCATCATTTGTTGCTGGACCTGGCCCGCAGAAGTAAAACGGTATGAAAACTTAAGACTTGCTACCGGATTGTTCTAGAACTGATGGGATGCAATGCAAATACTTACCCACAACTCTAGTCTACATTAACGGGTAAACCAACTGAGTAACTAATATTTGAACTGATTAGCTAGCTATAACGTTAAGAGTTATTTTGGGTCATCCACTGACTGATAACATACATCATCTTTGCTAGCTAACGTTAGCCACGTCAGCACACCACTATCTTGCCGGGCTGGCAAAAACATAAGTTGCCTACATTGGATTATTGATTATTGGATTATTGTACAACAAACAAACAATTATTTGATGACCATTCATTTTGATACAAAAATCTTCAACTACCCTCAAAAACGTACAACTGAAGATATGTTTATTGTTTTATTTAGAGCAAGTCAATTCCTTTTTTCTTCATGTGTGTGTTTGATCCAATCACTTCCACTAACACTGGAAGAATGAAATGGCAGGTGCAGTGCCTCCCTCCTCAGCACTTAACCTGAAATTATTATGCTGCAAATAGACCTAAAGAACTGCTGTCCGTGGGAAATCAAAACAATAGACAACGTGAAATTTGCATTCATTTTTTTTATTCAATTATACTTTCAAATTTTGTGGGATATGACACATCAGCAATTATATCTGAAAAAGCAGGCTATTAATTAGGTTATTATTATTCCTTCAGTTCTACATTTTGTGCACTGCAATCTGAGGTTGAACACAAAATATTGCAAGAGTGAATCCCATTTTTTTAGGCTATTATTCTTATCATGAAATATGACATTCTAAAATGCAAGATTGGTCAGTTGATATGAAGTTGAAATAGAAGTGAAAACAGACCGCCTGAACAGGACTCGATGTCAACGTGATGAGTATTTACTGCTGTGAAATCGATGTGCATTATCACCTGAAAGACCATTAAAAATTAATTGGATTCACTTGATACGTGGCAAACAAGCTCATAAAGAAGGTTTTAAACTAAATCAAAAATCCACCAGTAGGCCTACCCCGGCCGCCTAGGTCCATAAAATATCACAGTTTCAGAACTCAGTGGGGGTAGAAAAGTCAAAGATCTCCAACAACACAAAAAATAGGTTGCTTGAAAGGATGTTTCAAACAACTAATGATCCATTTGCGATCAAAATGTTGTTATTTCTCACAATGACACAAACCCATGAACTGACTTTTGTTAACTTGACCTGAAGAAAAAAGTAAGAACAGACAATCAACAGACCAATCCAACTTTCATGGCATTGGGAATAATACAATCAAAACTCTGGGAGCTAAGTGTGGGAACAGGGGCAGAGAGGCGAGGTCCGAGTGCAAAATGAAATAACAAAGAAAACACTTCCCTCTACCATGTATTATTTTGGCGAATGTCCGGTCATTAATAAATGGCAGAGGCAGATGAGATGGCAGCTAATGTCAAGATCCTATCCAATTCAGGGAGGTCTTTCACTGAGACGTGGCTGTCGGAGGCCGATCGGGACTCTACACTGGATGTATCAGGATTCGATATTGCTTCGAACATCAACCGGAGATAGCGCAACAATGTCACTGTTCGTGAAAGCTGTGTCTACCTGCCATTGAGCTGCTATCTGTTTCCGTGAGAACCGTCTACCTCTCCAGATAGCTTCTCAAGCTATTTGTCACTGTGGTCTACATTCAGCACAAAGCCAACACTAAAACTGCTGCTAATACAATATTCTTGGTTGCACAACGGTGGCATCCATCTTACCTGACGCCCCTAACATACTCGCCAATACATGCCGATTTAAATCATTGTAATATAAAAGTTTCCATCAATAGGTCACATGCCCCACGCAGAATAGATCTTGGCCCTTTGCATCCAGGGTGCAAAAAGGCAGTCACGGGACAACCGCACAGCTCCTCTGATCACGACGCTGTCCATCTTCTGCCAGCATAAAGACCAGCACTAAAGAGCTGACTAGATTTTGACATGGCTCGTAATGGCTAATCAATATCACACATGGCAGTTAAATAGGGGTCCTTTGATATAGTAATTATTAATAATCTGTAGTTGTATATTAATGTTTTGTAGTATTAGTTCATCATTAAATATTGGCATGTAAATTATTATGTTGTTAATGATCAGATCATCATTAACTATAGGCTTATAAATTAGTTATGTTATATTATAAAGTGTTAACTTAACATTCATTCCTGCCTATTTCCATTACAATTGTAAACACTAACAGGTAAGGTAGGATGTTGGCCATATGGATTGAGCAATATTTCACCATTGTCAGATGATGTGTATATGCAAACTGTTACATGAAAGCTATGTGTTGTGAGATCTTGATGTTTTTTATTATGCTGTGTGTATGATTTTATCCTTTTGAGCTGCAAGACGGAGTCCAGAACAGACATACCTTACAGGGACATTGAAGTATATCTTATCTATTATATCTTAACACAGATAAGCAGCTTGCAGAAGGGCTGAACAATTTTTTTCCTCATTTTGATTGTCATGATTTTATTGCTGATTTTAAATGAGATTTGTGGGAAAACTACTGCTGCCTCCTGAAATGGATTTTTTCTATCGAAAATGTAATAAATGTTTTAAAGCAGACAAAAGTATGAACAATTCCAGGACCAGACAATGTGTGTGGGCCTGTTCTTAAGACGTGAGCAGAACAGCTTGGCCAGATTTTTCATTTTATCTTATCTTTCATAAATCATTTTCTCTGCAGAAAGTACCAAAAATCTGGAACCACACAACTATTGTCCCAATTGCCAAAATAGCTAACGCTGGCAAAAACTGGCAATCTTATCAAACGTTTAACATAAAGGTAATCAACAACTATGACACACTAACTTGACTGGGTTGGTGACAGGAGAGGATAGAATGATCAGACAAAGGGCAAACAAAAATGAGGGATTAAATACGCAGGAGGGAACAATTTCAAATTGGCCGAGGTGGGACACAATCAAGGTTAATGAGGGTAAAAGAAAGGAATCACTAACCTTGGACATCTAGGGGGAAAAAGGCACACAGAAGTGTGGGATCCAAATTGTCTCCTCTCCTCAGGGCCATAGCCCTCTCAGCCCACCAGGTATTGCCGACCCCTGCCTTGAACACAAGCCCTAATGATTTTCTTCACGGTGTTGGTATGTTGGTCGTCCACCAGCCGGCTGGGAGTTGGGGGTTTAGGGTGAGGGGCAGTGAAAGGCTTTAGTCTGGCCAGGGCGGTACCAGGGAGCAGGTCTCCTATGATGATCTGCCTGTGGTCAACGCCTGGAGGTGCTGTTAAGCAGGGTGACTGGCTCTTTTCCAGGTATGACGGCACAAATTTTCCACGCAGACCAACTGTTGGCTCAAGTTGTTGGCGTTCCTGGTTGGTACGCTCTGTCTGCTCCTTGGTCTGGGGGTGGAAACCAGATGATAAGCTGGCCGATGTTCTGAGGAGTTTACAGAAGGCCCTCAACAACTGAGAGAACTGGGAACAATATCCCTGGAAAACAAAGTCGGAGGAAAGCCCATGAATGTGGAAAATGTGTTGAATCATGATGTCTGCCATTTTCTAAGCTGAGAGTTTGGGCAGGGGAGTGAAATGGGCTACCTTGGAAAAATCTGTCATAATGACAGAGGTAGTCAGAGGGAGGGAGGCCTGTAATAAAGTCTATGGAGATATGGGACCAGGCGCGATGTAGAACCGGTGGTGTCTGCAGCAGGTTTTATTTTGGGTGCAGACGGAACTGACAGAAGCAAAGTATCAGGTCCTTCGCTATAGAGGTTCCACCAGAACCGCTGGTGTAGGAAGGTGAGAGTACGGTCTACCCTGGGATGAGCCCGGAGGCATCGCCCAACTGCAAAACGAACAGCCGGTTGGTGAGGCCACCCCTGGGATCAGGCTGCTGCTGCTGGGCCTCAAGTAGGACCTTCCTTATGCCCAGGAATCTGACCAATTGAAGAAATGGGTCGACCCGGCTTGCTGATGGTTTAACCTCTTTGCTGTCCGGATACACTTAAACTTCGTTATAACGCGGCCATTGGGGTCCCTAAATGACTGAGATCGCGTAATAGCGAGAATCAAATTATTTCACGTAGCTTTGCCTAAACAACGTGCATATTTCTGCGTTATTGGAGGTTGCGTTATATCAATTGTGCGTTATAGCGACGATAAAGTGTATACTCAAGGTTCTTGTGGTCTGTCCCGACCAGGAATGGATGCTCCCCCCAGTTGCCGACGTCATAATTCCACTTGGCAGGAGACTGCTGACTAGAGAGGAAGGCACAGGGATGAAGCATATGGTCTAAGGCTGAGCGCTGGGACAGGATACCACCCACTCACACATCCTAGGCATCCACCTCTGTTGGGGGGAGGATTCAGGATACGCCAGAATGGGAGAAGAGGTGATCCGATGCTTGAGTTAACGGAAGGCCTTGTCTGCTAAAGGAGATCAGATGAAGGGAACTGAACAGGAGGTGAGGGCAGGCAAAGGGGCAGCAAGGGGGCTATATAGCCTTGAATGAATGAATGTGTGTAAAAGTATGAGATGCCCAGGAACCACTGCAGCTGCTTCCGGTTAGTAGGCTGGGGCCAGTAGACTACTCCCTAGACCTTGGTGGGATCCATAGGAATAATTCCTGAGGAAAGACTAAAGTGTAGAAATGTGACGGTTAACTCCTGAAACTCACATTTCTCTGCATTCAAACACACCTCCTGCATGGCGAATTGAACACGCTCCCCCTGGGCTGGTTCCTCAGAGCTCATGGGGGAAGACAAGAAGGACCAGGAACTCCTTTATCCCTGTGGCCATTGATTTATTAAATCACTGACCACTGGTAATAATGATAAATATTATATTATATATATATGAACTGCATGTTGGGCTCCTTGTCTTGTTGTATACTGTTAGATGTGTACATTGCTGAACGTGTGCTCCTTCTGCAAACAAATTTACTGCAAAGATTTCAACAAAAGATATTTGATCTTAGAACATAAACATACTACTTTTCCTAAGAGGACACATCACATTGTCCATCAAAAATATATCTCATAGAACAACAATATCAAATGTCCAAGGTACTTTTCAACTTGGGTGAGGCCATTTTTTTGACATACAGATCGGAACACAACACACATCACAACAACTAATAAATCACCACTTCCTGCACATATTTTTTTTTCCTCCAACACCGCCACTCTCATTTCCCTGCTCAAAGCACACATAAGAAACAACAAATAATAAAACTCATTCTTCATGAGCTCAAAGGGAGCTCTCTTCAAACACTTCAGAGAAATACAAACACAAATGAAATGTGTATTTAGAGCAGCTATCCTTAAAGTGATGGCCAACAGAAATCCGTATTTCACTTCTAATTATGTTGTAAGGGGTTATCAAGGTGAGCATTAAGCATCGTTAAACGATCCATTGCAATCTCAGTCTTTCAATTTCCTGCTATTCCTTCAAGCCGATTGAATGGGTGTAGTCGATTTGCCCTGCTGGCTACATAGCCAAGGGGGTGACCAATCACTGTACACTGACGTGGTCAAGCCAGGCCACTCACATTACGGCGACAATGCAGCTGAAAACGAGAGTTTATTAGCTGACTTGTATATTCATTTACTTTTTGCCATTTTCCTGCCATTCAAGGCAAACTGAATTGTTATGTTACCTTGTAAATAAAACGTAACCATATTTAGAAACATCGTTTTGGTAATGATTTGACTCCTCAACACGACATTGCATTTGACCTGTAAATGTGAATCAAACGTAATCTATGCAAACTAGGAATACTGCCACACGGCGTAAACAATGCCGGTCAAACTGTGTCAATCTGAATATGTTGAATTTGCACTATTTAAATGAGATAAATTACGGCAATACACAATCTGAGTGCTCAAGACACCTTTTCCTACTCCCCCAGTGTCTCTTTGGCACTGTAGATGCATTTGTATTGACTTGTGTAATGGGGCGTGTGATAACATATCTTTGTGTGTGGGGTGGTGCAGTAATGAATATCAGCCAGTTTCATTACGCAAAAGGTTTTTCTCCATGGTAATTATCTTACCAGGGCTCGGGTCGAAGGATTTGGGGTGCTCTGCATCTGCATCCAGGGCCTGGGTTTTCCTCTGGTGAATAATGGCTTTCTAATGGCAACATTAGCACTCAGAATAGACAGAAGTGCTTAACGTCTGCAATGATTAAGCAATTAGAGACTTGATGTCAGGGATTGAATGCTCCTGGGGAGAAGATGGGGGGGATTATCCAATACGACCGCAAAAGGATGATTTAAGTCCAGAGTCTAGCATAGATGTAGAAACAACGGTTCCCGCTAGACATGTTGTTTTTATTGATAACCGTATGGCTGTAAATGGCATCTACATAGAGTCAAACAAGGAACATTTAGTTTAGTTTTTTACACATTAATGTAAGATAGACGGAAAGCATCAGAGAGAAATGTTGATGGTGATTCAGAAGGTAAACAGTTCCTGTCATACTGTTGGAAACAATTTATTGTGAATTAATGGATGACATTCTCCATAATAATACCAAAAACAAATGATAATGATATAGACGGAATATGTTGGCAGCCATTTTTCAATGCAGACATAAGCATCAAGGTAAATAGATGGAATATGTTGTCAAGGTAAATAGAAAACAAAATAATTAAAAAGATGACACATTTATCATAGAAGGACCAGAATATGAATACAAATGAAAATGTGAATGAGCGATTAGTGTAGAGAAACACAGACAAGCTCTTATTTCTATTCCAGAACCAGCACAAATTACCATTACAGAAGTCTAAAGCCCTTTTTATGAACCATAAAAAAAGAGCCTTTGATTCCTCCACCTTTTGTGGCGGAATCAATGCCACTTTTCTGTGGCATCTCTTAAGCTTGCACACTACATTCAGACATTCTCCAGCAGGCCAAACAACATAGCACGGTTTGATCAATGTGTGGCGGCTATGGCCTGTGATATTGACATAGAGTCAGCTCCAGCTACAGGGGGAGAAAACAGAAATATAGAGGTTGTTGGGAGGGTCAATGAATTATTAATGCCTCGCCTTGGCCACTCTGTTGCCAATGTGTCATGTTGATGGCATAGCCGTAACTACTCCTGCATCATGCAGCAACATGCTCCTTCCAAGATATCAGCATACATGCTCCTTCCTCTGGCTATTTGATTTATATGTGTTTTTTATTCTCTTTTGTCTCTCTCTCTGTCTTACTTTTTAGGGTTTTTGAGGTATAGAGTCATTTTTAGTTGGCAGTTAATAGCCCTGCTCTTGTTGTTGCAGTTGCGTTTTAAAACACACACACACACACACACACACACACACACACACACACACACACACACACACACACACACACACACAC
>JAOPJO010000111.1:13740647-13775260 GCA_027123675.1 Molva macrophthalma
ACACACACACACACACACACACACACACACACACACACACACACACACACACACACACACACACACACACACGTGAGGCAGCCGCCAGCCATGCAGCTATATCTATGATGGGCTGGGAAGGAGAGAACATCTTTACTGCCCCATACCTCAACATGATGTAATGAACCTCTTACGTGGGAGTCTGCGATGATCGCCTTTTCATTTGTGTTCGCGTAGTACGGCTTCTACCACCGCTTATTTCTGTTCTGCTAGAAAAGCTGGTCGTCGTGGCGCATACAGTGAACAGCTGTCAAAGGATTTTATAGCATCCCTTCAGGGGCTGGCAGATGATGGACGTGAGCGAATCCCATCCACAAGAATGTAACCTCATTTAGGGGAAAAAATCCAACAAGATAATACCAAACAACAAGATGACAAGATAGGAAATCCTGACATATTTACAAAATTGACCCACAATCTTTAAATCGTTTTCCTAAATGTTTTCAAATGTAAGGCTTATCTTTCATGGCTTAGAGATGTACGGTTTGAATTAGAAATCATTGTTTGTTTATTTTTGGCTAGATCTCTCTTTCCATTCTAGTTGGAGAAACTATTTAAATCGAACTAATTTGCTAACCTGAATGGCAGATTAAAAAACACGTTGACACACATACCAGCCAATCATAGCAACCAGTTGGTGATGAAAATTCCATGCGATGACATCATTAGTATTTTGGTACATGTCAAGGGGCGTCTGGCCACAGCTTGGGGTGATTCATGAAAAGCTACGTGTGAAGAGTGGGTCCCACCATGAGATGGACTCCTTGGTTCTTGGCATCTGCAGCTGTGTGTTGTATGTATGTGTGTGTGTTTGTGTGTGTGTGTGTTTGCGTGTGTGTGTTTGCATGTGTGTGTGTGTGTGTGTGTGTGTGTGTGTGTGTGTGTGTGTGTGTATGTGTGTGTATGTGTTTGTGTGTGTGTGTGTGTATGTGTGTGTGTGTGTTGGATGTATCGGATGTCCCCCGGAGCTCCAGCACGACTGCGGGTCTGGCCCTGTGAACCAGAGCCAGACAGCCCGCTGACCTTTGGGCTAGTTGCTGAGGGTGACTGATTACGGCGGCTAGCAGTGCTGGCTGGCAGGGGTAAATAATTGTGACGAAGCCTGTCACCCTCATGAGGAAAAGGGGACAACTGCCCCCCGATCCTGGAGACAGGAAACGTCGTAAAAGACCCACCAATTCATACCGAGGGGGAGGCACATTGGGTGGTCTGTCTGCTCCGTCAGTCGATACGGGGCTTCTCCCAGTTAACCTTTTATCCTGCTAATACAAAGGGGCAGGAAACTGTGAACACGTGCCGCTCACTTGTTATACAGCTATCTTAAAACCAGGCTGGGAGAGGGCGTGAATTGTCGCATTATCCAGGGCTACCGCCAAGCCATTTCCGTTCTCTTACTTCCTACGAGCTGTCACTTAACACTCCCTAGGGCGGGACGAATAAGAACACGACAAGAAGAATGACAACAAAGACAAGTAGATTAACTACGAGTTGATTTTTGTTTTTTCACAATTTCTTTGAATTTAGGGTACGTTAGCAGGTTCCAGAAGGGGTACCAAGATTTAAGATTGTTATAGAAATATAACAAAATATATAACAAATGCAAAATGTGAATATTTGTTGGTGTAGTATTGTATAAGTTGATTGTTGCTGATCAATAAAGCGAAGAATGTAGCACACCACAATATTAATGTTCATGCTAAATTACAAGAATTGAATATTAGTTCAATGGAAGACATTCTTCTGGTTTGGTTTCAACAAAGGGGTACTTGAGGGATACTGGTAGGGCTGTGGGGGTACAAAAGAGAATGAGAATGGGAAACATTGGTTTAAAACACCATGATCCCGAGTACCACAGGAGAGTCTACATACTCAATTTGTTGACTCAAATACGTTTACATTTTTGTAATGACTTCGTTCTGGTGGAAAAGGCTTATACTGTGTTCTCTGTAAGTGTGGTGTTGGGTGATTGTTTTTTTATTTTTTGTTCATAATTTCCCCAGGTAAAAATGACATGGTAAAATGACATTGTTAGGCTATAATTAAAATCCTATGTATTATGATTCCCATCTTCTCATTATTGTTGTTTTGGAGCAATCAAGCTGGATACAGACCTGCAGTACACAGGAGTCCATTAGCTTACAATGGTAAATGGACCAAAACCCAAATCCCTTTTTGTAATATGTATCTTGAGAGATCAGTGCAAAATATCATTTGTGGAAGCCATGTTCAATGTCAAAAGTAAAAACGATTTTACAAAAAGATATAGTCAGGACCAGAGGGCTGTACGTACGGTATACTGTTGTTGAATATAATTGCATCGTTTGGTGAATCCCTGCTGGGAGAATACCGTGAGAGTCTTGTCTTATCGGCATATATGGAACAATTCACCACAAACATCCTCCAGCTGTGGTTTGAACAGATCCTTATCTTGTCTATGGCTCATACAGAAATACTAATTGGTTGACATGTTCACTGAATAGATAAAGCTCTCACACTTTTATCTCACCAAGACCTGATTAACAACGCACATCAGGCTCGAGGTAACCAAGGTGTTTGTTTTGGAGAGTAAGTGCGAAATTAAAAAAACACATATCTAATCCCTATGCCAGTTAAACAGTACTCATAAGACAGGAGAGTGACAGAAAAAACACACTGCTGAAGAGAAATAGGTGTAAATTTGTGTAAAGCTTTATTGAATTAGGCAGGAGACCCGTCATATGCTTTCCAATGTATAAAGTGTCAGATTCTGTGACACTTTCTATTCCTAGTGTCAAAGTGTTGTGAATGATCCCTGAAACAAACGCTACAACGCATATGGCCTTTACATATTAACCCAAACACCAGAGCAAAGGGCTGGCCTCCCCTTGACTGCCTGGCTCATGGGTCATGAGCAATATCAGCATCTTTGAAATAAATAAATATGTACACAACATACACTGTGTCTTAACCCTAGACCTGGAGACCCTACCCCCCTGTTATGCTCCCTGGTCCGTCAAGAACAGCCTTGGCAGCCACAACCTTGGACCATCCAAGGGCATCTGCGGAGCAATGTTGGTGCAGCACGTGAATGGCAATGATGAAATGTGGGGGGTCGATCAGATCACTACAATGTGGTCCATGTGACATTTAACACACCCTGCATCTCTGCACAATACAATTATTTTCACCAGAGCAGTGTGTGTTGCGCAAAAACACTGTTAAATCAATTTTAGCATAGAAACATATAATAATGAATATTCCTACCCTTTTCCCTAGTTGTTTAATGTAGGATCAGAATAAATTTAGAATAAATATATATATATTTTTAAAATGAACAGTAGTGCCCCCTTTTACGAAATCAGAAGTGCATTAATTACTCCTGTCATGTTGATAAGGTCGCCACAATGTATCCTCAAGGATGCTTTCGATCTTCTATCCGAAAGGTTCATATCCTTGCAATTTTGTCAACCCGTCGAGGGAAAACATCTCTTACACATTTGGTCTAAGCGAATAGTTCTGGTGAGTCAGTCGATGTCTGTATGTCTTTTGCTCTGCCTGATCACAGCTTGATTGGATTTTTCCACTTCCAGGTAGAGTCATTTAAAATACCACGGATACTTTGCTTACTCAACGATGTCGTTGGCTGTTACCAAGTATTTACTATTTAGTCATTTAGAAGACACGTTTATCCAAAGCGACTTACACCAAATGCAGACACGGCGTGGGAGTCACACACCGTAGCCTTGTCCTGGCTGTCTCCCTGTCTCAACTTGACATTTTACCACCTTTTCTCTCTCTGTGTAGTGCTGGGAGGATATTAACAGTACAAATAGTAAAAAAAATACATGGAGGGGGAGGAGGGAATATTGTCCTTGTTATCTTTCCTGTAGCTGGGGATGAAAAGACAAAGAAGTGTCATTGCCAGAAATACTGAGTGGCCTTTCTGGTGAGGGAGGGAACTGTCATAACATCTGCATACTGGTAGCATCATAGTAGAGAGCCATTAGTGACACAAGAACAGAAGCACATCAATTATGTAGCATGTATCTAACAGGAGAGAGTATGTTCCCCTGTCCCTTCAGTGGTCTGCTTGTGCTGGTATGTGTGCTTCCGTTTGTGCATTTGTGCAAGCGTGCTTACGTGTGTGTGTGTGTGTGAGTGCGTGCAAACAGTGGGCCATATAGTGTAGAGCAAGGATGTTCACTAGGGGGTTTGACTCTTGCTTCAAAAATGTACCAGAAAGCATCAACTAAATTACTAAATATGAATAGTAATAGTTTACACTTGCACAGCGTTTGTGTGTAAGTGTGTGATGAAAGTACATTTATTTTAGGACACATCTTGACAGCAAAGTAATTGATTTAATAGAGCATAATCATGGGAAGATACAGTCAGCGATTTACCAAGCATCCCTAATGAGACAATAGGTGTACTTGATTCTTATAGGAAAACTTTCACATCGTGGGCTGTAACAACAAACAACAAACAAAGGTGAGGGGGAGTGATCATCATGGAGAGTTAAGGATTGGCCATGGCGGGAGAGATCAAGATACTTTGCAGTACACTATCGGGGGAAATGGACACATCTGCAAGGATTCAAAAGCCGCTGAAGGAATCTACACATCAAAGAAGTCAGGAGATTGGCATGGCCTCAGTATAAGACTTTGTGGCTTCAGTGGCAGTGCAAATGAGAACTACCTTATAAACTTTCAATAAGAGAGAGGAAGGAGGTTCAAGGAGAACGTGTACAAATGCCTATTAAATTGATTGGTATCAATGTAAACAAGGTTAATATAATTTGTATATAATTTTATATTATTACGATTCATTTTCCCATGACAGTGTGAGTGTGTGTGTGTGTGTGTGTGTGTGTGTGTGCGTGTGTGCGTGTGTGCTTGTGCGTGTGTGTATGTGTGTGTATGTGTATGTGTGTGTCTGTGCATGTGTGCAAAAGTAGTTAGTTTGTTGGCATGGTGAGCCGTTACTGTGTTAATATATCTACTGTTAATTGATGGTAGCATTATAAAAAGAAACAAGGTAGCAACATTTTTTATCTTTCATAATCACCTCATTAAAAGTATCTTATTGTCTACTTATTCTGCCTACTGATTCTATTTCTAATGTAAAGTTTCTAATCGTATCATTGTACAATTGATGACACTAGGTAGCACAGTGATACATTTGTATTCAGCAGAGACTATCGTCTCCATAGGTTTGCTGTCCATTTTGCTGCATCTTGACACTGAGCCAACACAGCCAGTGACTGTCAAGTAATTTGTCGGGAGGATGCATAAGAAAAAAAAAAACATTGGAGTTAATTGCTGTTATTTGGTCAATACTAAATAATTTAGTAAATTTAACTCTTCATAGTTGTGAAGCAGATATGATTAAAACAAGCCATAATAACAACATATATAGAAGCACAATGCTGAAAAAGAATCTTTATGATGCAATCATATCTTTAATTCTCAATTTGGCTAGCACACATTGAGATAAACTATGGATAAGCATAGAAAGACAATCAAATATTGAATTAGTCTCCGTGTAGGGTTCAATCCGTGTTCGTTTTTTGCTGTTTTTTACAGAAAGTCTCAACTATTTTAGCTTCTATTAACTTACTAACAAACATCTGGCTAAATGGATATTGTCTTTCAGTATTGCAATGGCCAAATATCCTGCACTATCATCCTTAAACTTCAACCTTCTATGTTCTCCAACCTTCAACCTTCAACTGCTGCCGTGGATTCTCTACAGAGGCCTCCAACCGAGATCAACCTCTGTCATGTTAAAATAGCCTACAGACCAATCTCTTTGAAGAGTCCGGGTCTCAAACTGTGTAAAGAAAATGATGGCGTTGGGTGTGGGGGAGAGGGGGGGCAAACAATGTCAAAACATTCCTCTATGTTTATGTTTGTTACTGTGTCTCAATTTCCCTCTCTCCTTCTCTTTTTTTTGGGCCCACAACAGCGCAGATCAATCTAAGGAGGAAAGGCCAGTTGCGTGTTTTCATTTTATCAGTTTGCCAGACTCTATTGACCTTCTTAACTGACGGGGGTACACTGTTGTCTCCCAGAGCACCCCACGTTGGCGTAAGCCCTGGCCTTTCGTTTGAAAAATTGTGCCACAACACATTGGTCAGTTTTTGCACCGTTTTTTAAGAGCTAATGGTTATTATATGACCAAGACGCAGACAATAATAGTGTTGGTAAAAAAAACACCAAAAAAACGCATTGCTTTTTAATTGGGTTAGGTCAGGTCTACTTATATGGTTTCTTTTTTGCTTTTCTCTTTCTTTGTTTTTTCGTGGCATATTCCCTTTTTCATGAAGCTTGTTTGTCTGGATTTATGCTGACCTTTGTGCTGAATCATATACAAAGCTATGCATGGCAAACAATTATTTTACTTCAACCCACCTAATGGTGCTGAGTTGCATTCTGAACCAGAAAGGGTGTGAAATGTGAAATGGACAAATACTAAATGATTAGAGAGATATTCTGTGGTGTTATTATTCAAGATTGCCAACAGGGCAATTTGCAGTTATTAAAAGGACAATGCACTATTAGCACAAAACAGCCCAGTGCTTTCTGCTCTCCTTGATAAGTTATATTGATCATATAAAAGACAGAGGTATCAAGTTGAATAAAGCCATTTTACAAATATTACTTAGGAAAATGTTAGGCTATATAAACACAATTTCATGTATTAAAAATATACACCATTTAATGATTAATGATTAATAATGATTCTGATTTGTGCTTACACTTTGCCAACAGGGAATGCAAAGTTGACGTCACACCGCGTTGAGCTCTATGGTGAACATGCCATGTTTAGAGGTCGCTGCTTCTGTTGCTCTATTGGTTCTGTCTCACAAGATGGCGCCCGGCGTGACGTAACTTCACCTTCCCTCTTCAATCGTTTTTTTTTCCTTCACAGCTACGAAGAAGCGTAACTCCATGGTAGCCTCATCTGCGTGTTTGTGTGCCGGGAAGAGCCCGACTATAGAAGACTACAGCTGGCATCGGCCTGCCCGCAAACGGACTTCCAAATAAACAAACAAGCAAAAAAAAACATTAAAATGGGCATTCTGTATTAATGACCAAATGTGTGCAGCTGTGCTTTAGCCATGCTTGCCTCTTGCGTGAACCCACGCGAGTGTGTGTGTGTGTCCCTGCTCCTCCTCCGTTGTGTTTGGGAGAGCGCAGCCCCATCAAACATTGATGAGTGCCAATGTCGCCGTGCTGCTCCACTGATTTGCATCCTGGTCCTCGCAGTGATTTCCTGCACTGGGTCATATGCTAGGGCTTTTACCCTCCAACGCACAAATTACAGCAAACATCTCTGAGCTAATGCTAAAAGCTCATGTATTATCAAAATAGTCTGTCTTTGTGCAGTTCGTTTTTACAAAAAAAATTGAAAAGTGACTGCAAAGTGTGGTTCGTGTATTTGGCAATTGGCATGGCACTGACGTAGTCATGTGTGCTTGTTTGTGTGGGCGTCTGTCTTTATGAACAAATGGCACACAAACTGTAGAAAAATAGACACATTCCTGGTCCAGGATTCCTGTTCTAACACAACTCATAAAAATACAAGAGGAAAACCAGCACAGACTTTAGCTGACGACAAATATGGTATAAGAATACATACACATGAAAGACAATTACATGGTCAGTGTTAGGCTGTAGCCTCTCCCACATGTGAAATGACACTGTAGTCATATAATGGTGACTTTATACTGTAGATGTGTGTAGAAAAAATATTTGGATACTTTGTGGGGAGAGAAATTAGCTTCCCCATGAAGAACTGCCAAGAGAAAGTACCCTTTACAAGTAGCTTTGTCTAGAGATAGTTTATCCTTCTGACCCAGGCTAAGCATATTTGCAGCAATTGATTCAAAGAAGAAGGCTTAACATTGAGAGACACAATGCCTCTTTTGTCTGCAAATAAGGGGAGAGGGCAAATGAGGGATAAAGACAGCAGGAGGGGAAGATAGTGAGAGAGAGAAAGAAGACAGTGAGAGAGAGAGAGAGAAAGCGATTTATTTCCTTCCATTCCCTCCCAGGGGTGATTTGACACCCCCCAGATCTGAGGATTAAGAATCATCGTTAGGGGCCTTGGGGCATTCCCTAAAATGCCTAAATCTGAGACAATGATATGGCTTCTATTAGATAAGCAAATGTGTGTGTAAATACATAATGTATGACCGTCGCTGTACAATGATTGGCTAGCTTGAAATACAATGATGGGATGAGGAGGAAGAGGAGGAGGAGACGGCGGAACAGATACTACTGTACTGAGAACATGGAAGGCTTCTTCTTTGATTCCCAATTGAATGCTTCAGAGCACCCGTTTGTTTTAAAGGAATGGTTGAGTAAAAGACAGGGCAAAATATTCCTTGTGTAAATGCAACGGATCCTCGCTCCTCTGTGTCTACTTTCTAAAGCGCTGAGATGTAAATAACAAACGGTGGGTTGGCACGAGTGCTGTGGTTAAGAGTTGGATTGTTGACATATGAAGCTTTTCATGTGCTGCTGGAATACTTATAATTCGAGCAACTGCTTCTTTGCTGATACGTCTAAATAAAAGCACTCGTACTGCACAGAAATAATCTTTTCTCATTTGTTATACGGCATGCACTGATTTATACATCTTCCCTACACAGGGAAGGCCCGGCCTGGTTTTAATGTGCGATACAATAACGGGATGGAAACACAACCACGTGTCTTCATTACATGGCTTTACTAATCCAAACATGTAAATCCATGTCCAAAATGCGCCTTTTGTGTATAATCCCGGGCACAATTTCCATGGGATTAGGATTTAGAAAGAAGAAATGGCTGGTGCAGTGCAGCGCATGGCAAAATGAAAGTCAGTCTCCAGTGATCTCTCATTGATTCCTCTCCAATGCACCAATGCTGTCATATCTATAGGTTGTTATATTTAACTCAAGGGCTGTCCCGCTCATAGCAAAGGCTGAAATAGAGCTTATTGAACATTGTTTGTATGAGGATATGATGGGTTATGCCACTTTAGTTAAGGATGATATGCTACATGTCTATGAGGAGATTAGAGCCCTCTTGCACTCTAAATTGTGTTTTATTTAGAGTGTCCATGCTAGTGTTTCTGTTTAAACAGACAACTGTCGGTTTCATTATTATGCATAAATCACTGAAATGTGTGTTGGTGATATGCACATAAAAGCACAGTTTATAAATTCACAAGAAGATTTGCCGAGTATACATTTTCCCCATCTGGAACAATTTAACTGTAGGAAAGTGGAAATGTTTTGTATCTAATCACACAAAAAGATCCAAAGGGATCCAAAGGGTCAGATAATGAATCATCTTGCATGATGTTGTACACAAACAAATTATTAAAATGCTGCTTCCATTAAATGTTTGACCTATAACGACGACTGTAACAAACTACAATAGATCAGTGGTTCTAACTGTTCTAGCCTCAGGACCCACATATATCATTAGTCATTAAGTCACAACCCAAAATTACAACATTTATTCACCAATATTGCGGTAATCAACAATGCCTTCATGTACTGTTAAAAACATTGAGCAAACAAAAAGCTGCAACAATTGGGGCTGAACTCCATGAAATAGTAAGCCATTGAAACATTAATTAACATGCAAATACTTGGGCTTCTTTCTAATGATTAAGGTTTGGCATATGCTCTGCAACCCACTCAAAGTGCCTTCGCAACCCACCAGTTGAGAGTCAATGCAATAGATGATATATATTATATTTGAAAAGAAAACCAATATTTTCATTCTTCTGTACAATATCTCCTAGTCTCTTTGATTTGAATTTTCACCATATATACAACATACACAATCGACATGGGGTTTTATCTCATTCATTTGTGAAGTGCTCCCATGAGGTTCCATTATGCCTGCATACTTTGTCAACATACTTTTTCTAAGCACTTGTCAATGCTGTTGTTCTTCTTTGTCTCCTTTAACGTTGTCTGTTTGACTAATACGCTGTCTTCTCTGGGCTACCAAGGCATCCTATTAAAGATACTAAGACCCCCATTTGGAATACCAGTGAAGATTCAGATGCCTTCCTTTTAGACAGTGTGGACTGTCTGCTTTTCCCCAGAGATGCCCTCAGAGACATACTCTTAACACTTATTTATATTATGAACCACTGCAGCAGCAATTTTGGAATCAACAGTCTGAATTATAAATAATTGGTTGTAGGCAAACGCAAGAAGTTTCCCTTCAAATTGTAATGTATTGAATGGACTGGTTTAATGAAGAAGAGTGTACATATCTTGAAGCATGGCTCGGTAGAATGCAAATGAACAAGTGACTCATGACTTACATTCATGCCAATTCTAAGCATTCTTTTCTGTGCACGCAAAAGAGTGATTTCCAGTGTTGTTTTAATGTAATTACCGGAGCTTCTTCAACCACCAAGGATTTGTGAGGATCATCTAGTCTGCTTTGCTCGAGGCGAGAGAACACCATATTTTGAGAGCACAACAGTTTGTCTCATTATATTCAAAATGTCTCTTCTTTGGGTTTTTCTTTTCCCATACTGCACCGCATAATAGTTTGTTATTCGAGTATAGACCAACTGGCTTTGGTTGTGAGTCACATCCACTCTACATCCCATTTAAAAGACATTTGAGTCCAACGTTGTGTCAATTGAGACATGAGGTCGATGCATATTCATTAGTAATAATAACCATGGTAATGTCACACTTTTGACATTCAACTGTTTGTTTCACACACAGTGCAAAATCACCCCAAATCACAGCACTTACCATTGTTGGTCTTTTGCATTGCCATGCAATTGGACCAATATTTAAATATATTTCTTGAACGCACACATGTTTCAAAATCATGTTCCCTTTTAACCGGATCTCTGTTCAGTATCTAAGCTGTATAGTGAACCTACATCTTAAGACATTAGTCTCGGCAACAGAAGGAGTGACTAATACCACTCCAGCCCTGATCTTGTGTGATGAAAATACTTGTCAGGGAAGTGTCCTGAATCTCAAAGACTAAACATGGTGGCTTCGTAATACAAACAAGGACATGTGTCACAAAAAGGGTGGGGATCTTTAAAAAAATGACATGAAATAAAACATAATACACACATGAACTAATGTATTCATCTTTGATATAATGCTTATACAAATCAGAATTTTTGCTTTGATGTGTCTATCAGGATTTCACATTTCTGGCTTGAGGAGGCTCGTTCCCCACTATGTTTCACAATATTGTCAGTCACTATTTATGTTTACTTGTATAGCGTTTCCGTTGTTTCCCGACGCCATCTGCTATGACGGGAGAAGGCCCTTAAAGTTCCCAGATGCAAACAAGTCTGCATCAATAAGTCATCGGGATTTGACCCCCAACTGCCCTGACAACAAACACTGGACGGGATCAAAGGATTGGAACCAGCCTTGGGGATCACCTGACCTGAATTCAATTAAATCTTTATCGGCAGATCACAGAGGAGGCACCACGCGGCAGGGGGAAAGAGCTGCCAGTGATGACTTACATAGTCTGGAAAAAGAGAGAGAGGAAGAGGAGGAGGACGAGGAGGAGGGGGAGGAGGAGGAAGAGGAGGAGGGGGAGACACACATGCACTTAAAGCCATGTGTGTGTATTCACACTGTCTTTAAATACTTACACTTGCATGCTGAGACACGCACACACAAACACACACACACACCCACACACACCCACACACATACAAACATTAACACACACACACGCACACTAACACACACACACACCAAATCCCATCCCTCTCATTTACCTAGCCTGTGGGACTTGTGTGAGGCGATGCTGAATAGATATTAGGTAAATTTGCACGCTATAACTGGCATCATAATCTACTAAAATGACTGACACATTCAAAAATGAGCAAAGAACAGTGTGCGTGCGACAACCATGGATATACAACGTGCATACCCAAACATCAATTAAAGCAAAAGGGGAAGATGGTTTGTTGGACCAAAAAAATCCCCCAAAATAACCTCACACGTTGCCTTGTTTGAGACCTGTGCATGCTTTGAATGACAGATGAACTCGTGACGACATCACTCCCTAAACCCGTTGGAAAGAGCGAGCCACTGCCGTTTAACCGATGCCTAGGAGCACGAGACAAGCCATGGAAATTCTATGAATCACACAGCGGCCGAGGAAGCTGTGGCTTTTAACGGATCCTCTTCTCGCTCGGGCTGTGAAGAATATGGAATGGTTGGTGGGCGATTTCCAGAGAGACTTTTAGCGGGATGTTAACAAATTACCAAAAAGTATAGGACTTTGTGTAACGTAACTTTCTACCGGCAGCGGTCGTTCAGATGGCCTGGTAAGTGAAATGTATGGACATTGAAATTCCCTGCCTCATATTATGCAAAAAGCATTTTAAGGGCAGCGCTTAGAAGTTTGTTCTCCACATTTTTTATTTTCACGCGCACAGAGGCACATGCACACACGCACGCACTCCGACACGCGCACAATCACACATAGGCTACACACTAGCACGCCTGAGAGCGCGCGCCCACCAACACAGACAGACACACACACACACACACACACACACACACACACACGCACGCACGCACGCACGCACGCACGCACGCAAACACTGGCGCTCCAGTGCTGTGCAGGTCCGGCCGAGAGCAGCGAGACAGCGCCATCAATCGCATATTCATCACACTCCCGTGCCTCCAGTGGGAATGCAGGAAATCCATTAAGAATTCACTGTAAAAAAAAAACAAATCTCTGGACAATCGATAGATGGGCTCAACCTTAAAGATTCAACAGGGATTTGTTTAAAACAACAATCACAAATGAGAGTTATGAATATAATAATAATAACAATAATAATAATAATATTAGTATTAATAATAATAATGAAAATATTATTAATAATAATAACAATTATTAAATTACTATTAATAATAACAAATATGTGTCAACGTAAATGGTAGTAAAACAGTTGCATCAATCTGAGAATTTAGCTATCTGTTGTGTTTGGGAGGCTATACATCAAGTTAATATGGAAATATTTAAAAGGAACATTGTGATAAATATAGCCTGTTTATGAGTTTATCAGGAAAGGGAAAACGAAATTAAACGTAGGTGTTATGTTATTTGGTTTTTATTCTAGGGAATAGAGAAAATAGGGTTTTAGGTTCATGCCAGCAGTAAGTAGATCCGGGCGTGCGCAGCGCGGAAAGATACTGGGCGCATTCATTGTGGAAGGAGAGCTCCATGGAAAGGAGAGTGCGAAGTGGATGGAGTAGGGAAGGAGACTCCACGTATTGCCATGCCGAGATTTGGAGTCCTTAAACTACATGAAAAACCTCCTAATCTACGTCGCGAATGATAGAATAGGTATGTAATACACTGGTTATTTTTGTTGATCTTTTGTGACTGCAAAATTCAGTCAGTCTTGGCATCTTTCAGACGTATGAAAAGTTTCGATAGATCGGCAGCGGTCCCGCTAGCTTTGTGAGCGGCGCTTTGTAAAAGAATCAGCCACCACTACGTCTGCCTTTATCTCTTTGAGAACTTAATCGAATGCGGGATTGTTGTGAGTTTGGCGGAGTTATTTGTAACTTGGGTACGTGTTGGAGAAGCATATATTTTTAAAACGGTCTTCATACATTTCTGTCTTTTGACCGTTACTGCTTTCTGTGCACTTTTCTGTATTGGTGTAGAGACCGTACATCTGCTCAGCTCAGGACTGCCTTCTCTTCTTTTCAAAAAGTGAATGGATTTTGTTGGGGGATGGGGGTTGAAAAATAAATAGTGTTTAATTATTTTTATGGAGAACATATAATTAAGCATTATATAAATGCTTGCACGAAATGCAATCTCCGAAAAGTGCAATCAAGGAATTACTTTATCTTTCTTTCTGTATCTTCTATATCCGCTATGCTACAAGTTGAGTTGTGATTCAAGGTAGACTCTGTCAGTTATTAACCTAAACAGCATTAATACCTAACCAATACGCAGGGGCAGTGTGGTCGATACGCTTCAAGTAAACACGGGTCGTCTTTCATGAAAAGAACTAAAGTATAGACATGATACCGAGTTCATTGGACTTTTAACAGATAACGTTACTGCCTCAAATAACCTGGGTTCTTTTTCTTTCTTTTCGTACCAAACTATTTACAATTGATATCGTGTAGCCTACTATGTGACGGCGTTATGCCTCTTGAAAACCAGTTAGTTATACATAGAAATATAAGAATCTAATATTAAGGGAATTGGAGCCCATACTGCAGCTATAGCTCCTCAGCAACGACGGGCTTTGTTGTGAGTTTTTTTTAGCAACTCCTGTTAAATAACGCGACTTTTTTCAATTGTATATCTTCTTTGCAGTGATTTACGTGACCGACAATTTTGATAGTGTTTATTTTCATTGTCCCTGAAGGGTCTGTAGGTTAATATCTACAAATATAATTTTTTAATTAGGATCTGTAGTTATGCAGCTTACAACGTCGCATGCAGATACTGCCTGGCTTCGTGCAGCGTAGGTAGCAGCAAGGGGTTACTGTAGCCTACAGTAAAGTTTTGTTTATTTAACTGACCTTACTAGCATATCTAATGACCACATGACAGCCATTTGCCTGTTACCATATCGGCTGGATAATAACCGACGTTCACAGCAGTTCACTTATTTAACAGTTGAGACAGTTAAAACACGGATAATATAGCTATATAATATATCCTTTATGATGCACAAATGCAAATTCGGAAATAATAGCCTAGAATAATTTAATTTCATTGATTTTAATTCACGGACAAAGAACACAATCTTATATGCTTTTCATTCTTACTTATCCTATTTTCTATTTTGTTTTGTTTCCAGGTGGCTCTGCCAAGATCACGGTACAAATATGGGAAAATACTTGATCCTACCGGTTCTACTGCTCCTAGCGCTCCTCTGTGGATGCACAGGGAACCAAAGAGTTGCGAGATCCTCCACAATGCAATTCACTCACTCTGTTTACAACACGACCATATATGAGAACTCTGCTGCTAAGACGTTCTTAGAGAGCCATGCCAAGATGGGTATCTACATCGCTGACCCCGTCTGGGAGATACGGTACAAAATAGTTGCCGGGGACAACGAGAACCTATTCAAAGCAGAAGAATACCTCCTTGGAGATTTCAGCTTTTTGAGAATAAGGACAAAAGGAGGCAGCACTGCCATTCTCAATCGCGAGGTCAGAGACCACTATGTACTCACCGTCAAAGCCACAGAAAGAGGTACTAATTTGGAGGCTCGCGCAAGAGTCAAGGTTCAGGTACTGGACACCAATGATCTGAGACCTCTCTTCTCTCCGACATCTTACAGTATTTCATTGCTAGAGAACACGGCCATACGCACCAGCGTGGCCAAGGTGACGGCGACAGACGCCGACATCGGTACTAATGGAGAATACTACTACAGCTTCACAGAGTGGACGGACATGTTTGCCGTCCACCCAACCACCGGAGTTGTGACCCTGACCGGCAAACTGGACTATTCTGAGACCAAGCTGTACGAGTTGGAGATCTTGGCTGTAGACAGAGGGATGAAGCTCTACGGGAGCAGTGGCTTCAGTAGCATGGCCAAGCTGACCGTCAGAATAGAGCAGGCCAACGAACACGCACCGGTTATCACTGCCGTCACTTTGGCTCCTTCTGATGCTGACCGCGACCCCACCTATGCTGTAGTGATGGTGGAGGACAACGATCAGGGGCAGAACGGGGAGATAGCCTCGTTGAGTGTGGTAGCGGGAGACCCTCTCCAGCAATTCAAAGCTGTGAGAAGCAGTCCAGGGAGCAAAGCATACAAAATCAAAGCGGTTAAGGATGTAGACTGGGACAGCCAGCCTTTTGGTTATAACCTGACATTACAAGCTAAAGATAAGGGAAGTTTACCCCGGTTTTCCTCTGCTAAATTAATTCATGTAACTTCCCCACAGTTTAAAATGGGCCCATCTAAATTTGATAAAGCTATTTACAGGGTCAATCTCAGTGAGTTTGCCCCACTTCACACACCTGTCGTTATGGTAACGGCTTTGCCCAAGCATTCACAGCTAAAGTATGCTTTTAAACATAAATCGGAGAAGAATAGATTCAGCATTAATCCCGACACGGGTTTAATCACCACAGCTGGACCCATTAATGCTGATAATTCCCTCAGATATGAGCTAGACGTTATGACCACGGACAAAAAGGCATTCACTAAAGTGATCATAGACGTGATTGATGTCAACAACAATGCCCCTGAGTTCCAGCAGACATCTTACAAGGCTTCTGTTGATGAGAATGTACCTGTCGGGACCAGCGTGCTGGAGGTCAAAGCCACTGACCTGGATCGTGAAGAGAATGGTTACGTGACCTACAGCATTACCAATGTCATGCCGCAGCCATTCGTCATTGAGTACTTCTCCGGTGTCATCAGCACCTCCGAGGTCCTAGATTATGAGTTGATGCCAAGGATTTACAATCTTAAAGTCAGGGCATCCGACTGGGGATCCCCTTTCCGCAGAGAGGTTGAAGCATCCGTCACCATAACACTAAATAATCTAAATGACAACAAGCCACTGTTTGAAAATATAGACTGTGAAGTCACCGTGCCAAGAGACCACGGTGTGGGAGAGCAGATAACCACAGTGTCTGCCATCGATGCTGATGAACTGCAGCTAGTGCACTACAACATTAAAGCTGGAAATGAGTTGGATCTGTTTGAGCTGAATGCAAACTCCGGAGTGCTCTCACTGAAGCAGACACTGAGTGATGGAGAGGCATCTAAAGTGTCCTTCCATGGTTTGCAGATCACCGCCAGCGATGGCGAACATGAGACCCAGTCCATGGTTATGAATATAACTGTCATCACGGCGCGCAAGCCTGTCCAATTAAAATGTGTTGACACCGGCGTTGCGACCATGCTGGCGGAGAAACTGCTCCAAGGCAGCAAGATTCACACCCAAACAGAACCCGAGGATAACTTCATGGATATTCATTCTGTAAACCGCTTCACGCCGCAGTTCGCTGAGTCATTTCCGAGTGCCATGGAGGTCAAAGAGGACCTTCCCATCGGGGCTCGCATTGTCCATTTGAGTGCTACAGACACAGACAGTGGCTTTAATGGGAAGCTGGTGTATGTTATTTCAGGGGGAGACACAGAGAGCCGCTTCATAGTGGACATGGAAAGTGGCTGGCTGCTGGTTAATGCTCCTCTTGATAGGGAAACAACAGACCACTATACACTCAATGTCACAGTGTACGATCTCGGCATACCACAAAAGTCCTCATCCCGCCTCTTGGATGTCAAAATCTTAGATGCAAATGATAACAGCCCACAGTTTTTGCAAGACTCATATTCAGTTGAAATAAGTGAGAATACACCCGTGGGTACAGAAATCATCCAGGTGGATTCAACTGACAAGGATCTAGGGGATAACGGGATAGTCAAGTATTCTATTTTGGGGGGCACAGATCACTTTGCCATCAATGAGGACACAGGTCTAGTGACGGTAAAGAAACAGTTAGATCGCGAGAGCCTTCCCATATATGTATTAAAAGTTGCCGCCCGTGACCAGGCCATGGCCGAACCCCAGCTCGTCTCCACCGTGTTGTTAAAGGTTATCCTGGAAGACGTTAATGACAATCCACCCAAATTTGTGCCTCCTAAATACCGGGTGAGGGTGAGGGAGGACCTTCCCATCGGCGCAGTGATCATGTGGCTGGAGGCTCACGACCCCGACGTGGGACCCTCCAGCCAGGTGCGCTACAGCCTCATTGACAGCGGCGAAGGACACTTTGAGGTGGACAAGCTGAGCGGTGCGGTGCGGATTTTGAAAAACCTCGACTACGAGCAGCGGCAGGTGTATAACCTGACGGCGAAAGCCAAGGACAAAGGGAAGCCCATGTCTTTGTCGTCAACCTGCTTCATAGAGGTGGACGTGGTGGATATCAACGAGAACATTAACAGGCCGTTATTCCCCTCATTCTTGGATAAAGGATTTATCAAAGAGGATGTACCGGTTGGGACTTCGGTGATGAAAGTATCTGCCCAAGACGAGGATGAAGGCAGAGATGGGGAGATACGATACTCCATACGGGATGGCTCTGGCCTGGGGATATTCACTATTGACGAAGAGACTGGTGAGTCTCTTTTCTCTCCTCTTTCCTCTGTGCCATTATCATATAGCTGCTTGTGAAGCGTGTATGCTTTTCATTATTCAGAACATGAAATAATAGGAAGGCATTGGTTTGGAGCTAACTAGCATAGGAATAAATTCCCCTGTCTGGCATCTATGCGTAAGAGTATGCGCGTCTGTGCGTCTGTTTGTATGTGTATGTGAGAGACGGGTGCACTTCCGGGAGGACTGTTAAGGTTCCTGATTCCATTCATTTTTCCTCTTTGGGGGAGGAATAAATGGCAGGAACAGATGGGCCAGCTGTCTCTCAGACCTGCAGTAGACATTCCTGACTGGTTGTTTAGGTGAACTAAGCCATTTCTAAATGCAGTTCTCCTTCCAGTTCCTCCTCTCTTTTGTAACTTTTTTTTTGTTTAAGGATACTGACCTTATAAATCCATTACCATCTTTTTCCATTAAAACCTCTTTGTAGCATATATTTCTATTGATATTTAATTCCGATTTTTTTATTTCAGTTTTAATTGTGATTCACTTGGATCCCTTGCTTTTCTTTGACAAAAAATTCTCTGCTTATGAATCCTTTCAACACCTGTGCCCGAGACTCTCATAGACAGTCAGAAATTCCTGACACAAGGATCTAACCATTACCTACTTTGATACTTTAGACATGGCTTCCATTTGGAGGCAACCACATTCTTGGGTGGCTAAATGTGGGTTTCCTCCCCTTAAAAAAATCTAACCCAGTTCCTACATATTTAATGTCTAAATCAAGCAGTGAAACGTGCTGCATAATACATAAGCTTTTTGGCATGTGTAACCTCTAATGTTCATAGGCTCCATAAGAAAGTTGGAAATGCAATTTAGCCAACTGAATTTTACCTACAGAGAATAGGAACAGCCCTCAGCCAATATCTTTGATTTAAAGCCAATGAAGAATCAGGTAGCTATGCATAATTTAAGGAAGTTGCTGGAACATAAGCAAATCAAATAGTTCTGAGAATAAGTTATTTTTCCGTTTTTTTATGCAGGTTGGTCTACAAAGTAAAGCGTTAAATAGAGAGAAGAAGAAAATCAACCAATCCATAGTGGCTCTTGTTAGGTGTGTTGAGCTTTGTGTGAAACCTTTATTGGAAAATGCAATGTATTTTCCAACAATGGCTCAGTGGTACAGCTGCATATTGTGAAAGTAGACCACAATGTAATAAAATGTACACATGGTACAAGGGGCAAACCCAGAGGAAGCTGAACCCTCAAATCTTTCAATATTTTTGGGCTGGCAAAACTAGTAAAAATACTTTTAAATTGGCCTAGTGTGTGTGCTCGTACCCTGCAAACAGTGTTATCAATGTTCAGTGATGAATTATAGGTGTGCACTCCAGTGTTTGTAGACGTCTACATCGGCACCAAGCAGAGAACCCTGGTAATCTCCACTGTGAAAACATTCCTCAACTCAGTTGTTGGGTTTGCTGACATATGAATCAAAAATTGTACATTGTACAATAATGTACATTATTTTCATTTTACAATGAGAGTTAAACTAACACACTTGTCTTTGTATATTATGGCAAGTTTCAGATTTAAAATCTTGGCTGCAAAATAAGCTCTGTGTCCGTTTGTCTGGTTGTTGTGTTTTCAAAATGGCACCCTGTCGGAGTGCACCACCTGCATTTAGCTACTTGTCTAAGTCTAGGCTTGCACATCAAAAAGTTAGCCTGAGGTAGTGAGTAGACTTGATTTGGTTCTAGCTAATTTTGGCTCCTGCGTGTGTCATATTGTGATACTGTAAATGGGGAAATTAAGGCTATGATACAATGTAATAAACTCAGTGATTGTAAAGTTGGTTGGTAATTAGATTTTTCCAAAGCAAAGTACAATATGGTTGTTCCTACGCTTTTCTCTTGATAAGGTGCGTGTGGAAAAACGATCTAATCTGACACAGACTTGTTTTCAACATTTCTAAGTGTGATGTTTGACAACTAGAACTGCTGCAATATGCTTTAAATGTTTCTAACTTTGATTCCCCATTGCTCCATAAACAGCCCAAAAAAACAGTTTGCTGAAAGACAATGCTTATTGTTTCAATATTTCTTATAACAGCTTGTGTTTCAACCCAATTTCCATACTGTTGTTAAAGTTGAAGCTACCTCTCTAACAACAAACTCAATTGGCTTTGATTTCATTGATTTCTTCTGATTGCTCATTTGAATGCTCTGTAGCAGCCCAAAAATGTTACCAGTAAAAATGTGCCTATTTCATAGTTTTTGTGGAGAAAAAACAGAAAAAGAGAAATTCAAACGACAGAAGGACTAAATGTTTCAAGGTTTGACTCTGCAACGTTTTAAGTCATGTCAAAAGAAACATGTAGTATAAAGCAATGTTTTGTTTGAACAGCACTCTTCTAAATAAGCCATAATAAGCACTGGCAGACATACTGTCTTAGGGCTAGACTTATAGGAGAGGATGATATTTACCTTATGCTATTCCTTATAGAATGTGAAGCAAGGACACTACATTTGCTCAGAGATGACCTTGTTGAACGTGGTTCGCTTCTGTATGAATAGACCGTCTCTTGCCTCAGGCTGCTAGCCAGTGGATGCCGGTGGGCATTGGAATTGTGACGCAGAACAAGCCAACCAACCCCCAGAGAGAGAGTTTACCAACAGCATTCAAGTGCTAATTCCAGCATATGCTTTCAAACAATTAACACACACCAGTGTATCTAGAACACAGGTTTTAAAACATTATAAACAATGTATGGAGAAGCAAATCTTTATTGAGCAGCTTCCATTGGCTTTTAGCAGTGTTGCAATTAGATGCTCGATAAGTTTGAACTATGTTGCCAAATATCAAAGCAGACGACATCCCTTTTCAGGGTGAGCGAAAGCTTGCTCATTAGATAATGCATGCAATGCCCTTTCCTGCTAGATAATGCATGCATTGCCCTTTTACTTGAAGTTGTTAGCAGTCTGTACTTTGAATGAGAGCTTTGTTGTGACAAATGACTGTTTCGTACAGAAAGAAATAAGTGTTTTCAATATCATATATCAAAGTGTTACTTTTCCTCCCTTTTCTCCAGTGATAATAGATATGGAACATTCATATACATTGGTTTTAAGTTACGTTTTAAGTTTTTGATGTTTGGATTAGTTATTGATTGAGAAATTTCGTTAGGTCTAAATAGTTTCAATATGCAGTTTTTTTAGCTGTAGTTTTATGTTTAGTATCTCTATTTGTATCTGAGTTTGGCTGAAAAATGCCACATGACTCCGAGCAGTCCTTGCTCTAGTGCTGTTGCTGGGGCGATGGGACCAGGAATGTGCACTGGGCCAAAGTTGATTGGAGGAAGGTAAATTAAAAGCACACTTTCCCTTGTTAAAAGTTTGTGTTTCTCTCATCCCATTAAGTCTTTTGGAGACCCTGTGAAGGTCCCTCGTGCAGACGGTGTCCCTCGTGTACATTCTGGTCATGCTGTTGTTGACATGCTGTTGGGGCTTGGTTTAATGATGATGACGCTCTTGAATTGCGTCTGGGTATTGTTCCCATGTCGGTGTGACTTAAACCACTTGTGATGTATAACAGAATTATTTTAGCACACTATTATTTTGACATCTCACACGTATGATGAAGGAAAACAAATACAGTAAAATATAGTATTTGTAAGTAAAATATCCATGCCCTTTAGTTGTATGCCTACAGTAAGTTGTTATATTTTTTTACTTGCCAAATATAGGATTTATTTCTCTAAAGGGGCTCCTAAATACATTTTTTAGGAAAGGGTTTTATCCAAAGCAATGTACGGTGAATACAGGCAGTCCCACATGTTATTAAGAAGCCGGTAGGGGTTATGCGTCTTGCACAATGATATGTAAGTGGCAGACTTTAGGGATCAAACCCAAACCTTTTGGCTTCTCTGTTCTGCCCCTATGTTTTTCCCTTTTTTTCATAAATGTCAGGTGCACGGTTCAAACGCTGTCAAAGCCTATCTGACAAGACTGCTTGTTTTTGCACTCCAAGGGTGATGTAAGACATTTATTGGGAGTCAAACTGTGTGGAATCAAGACAAATGCATTTTTTGATTGATTGTGCAAATCCATTGTTTTTCATTGTGCAGTGGTACGGAATTATCACCTTAGACAATCCCATTTTTTTTTTTCAATCAATCTAGTCTTACCCCAAACAAATAGGACATTTGACAGCTAGGCCAGCTCTAAATACTGGACAACAATTGATATTTGTTTTTCTCAGAAAGCTCGATGACACTAAATTGTCCATATTTTTTGGCACATTGACTCCTCTAGTTTGTCATTTATCTTCATATCAATGCTTAGAAAAATGCCACAATGGCCGTTGATGCACAGTGCATTGTTATAACACAGGAATTGTCTGCATACATCCTTTGACACAATTATCTCTGAAACAGGCTATAGTGGATTGTGTCCTTGATGCTGTGTCTACTTTATCAAAAGTATATCTAAATGTTCTGGATTTATCTCCAGAACATTTTTCTTTTTCATAGCATATGGACTATTGTTCCCAAGGAAAAACTAGTGTAGCGACCTGAACACAATCAGATATATGTTGGACAACACCTGGATGCCCGAAGGTGAAGCACTGCTAGCTCATAATAATGTGATCTTCATTAGGGGCGGATTTGAAAGTATGTTCAAAGGCCCTACAACATTATCCCTATTCCTAATGACAATCAGAGCAGCCGTGGTATGCCCTAATAGTTTTTTTACTTGATAAAGACCTTCATTAATAAAAGCATGAATGTTAACAACATGGGCAGCCATGTCGTAAAAGTTAAGGAACTCCCTATGAAGCATGTAGTAATTGAAGGCAGATCCTTTGATTACTTTGGTTAGAAGGACATTTATTTAATAAGGATTGCTGTAGTCACAGAGGTTGTGAACGAAGTAGTCAAATGTGTTATTGCCATCTTATTTGATAATAGGTTTACCAGGCTTGCGGTAAGCTTTTAGGTCTGCTTTTTAAACAATAACATTTTGTCAGTATGTATTCTGTGTTCGCAAACTGGCGCAATTATTCTGTGTGTAAAGGAATCCTGTAAAAGTAATGGTTTTCTGCTAGTTTGGGATATATAAAAAGCTCTGATGAAGTGGAAGTGGTTACGGGTGTATCAGTCTAACCTACTAGGTCATAGCTGTTTGCCCAGGACATTTGAGTAGATAAGATCATCAGCATCACTTTGAGGTCATAGACCTACTTTGTCATGATGCATCTCTCTAGAACTGAATACAGCATGACCCCATTTAACAGTGAAACATGAAACTGAAGAAACAGGTTCAGGTATTTGTCTCACATATATAATTACAAGGATTATAATGTATATAATATATATAATGTATATATAATGTATATATAATGTACATTAAGAAAACACTAATATCACCCAAAGGAAAAAATACTTTGTGAGACCCTTGTAAACATGATGGTAATTATTGGACTGGTTTGCTTTTTAAAACTTTAAAATTTAGGCAAATTAGTTTATCCTAAATAATGGGTCAGACTGTTGTTTTAAAGATTACTTTCCAATACGAACAAGAACAGTCTCGAAAGTCTCTTGATTAGAACACAAAACAGTAAGATAACATGGCAGACAAAGTGTGAGAAACAATCCCCTTCTCAACAGGAGAAAGATAATGTTAACATTTGTTCCTTTATTCGCACATCCAATTAGGCCTGGGAATTTATCATATTCTATAGCCCCTTTTACACAGAGAAAAGAAAAGAAAAGAAGATCTGTCATTATGCTGGCTTTGCCTTGTTTTTACAAAAAACTAATCAAAGACGGCGTAATGTGCTTTAACATAGCATGCCGGCATTCTGGAATCAGAGGTATCACAACAACGTCACCATCTAGTGTGGCTTATAACCTACACTTCGGATAGTGAAATTGCTTTCTAAACATTACGGTGAGGGAACTGTGGAGGAGCTTTTTCTAGCCGTGCACATTTATACCACTCTTCAAACGCGAGCAAAGTTGCTTTGCATCTTATACAACATGTTGATGCGTAACTTGATGCGTAACTAACTACAATGGAGGATCTGTGGGAGCAATGGGTTTGTGCCATCAGAAATACGTCGGAGGATAAATTGAAGAGAAGCAGGGAGTGGTTTACAGGAAGAAAGGTGCGCAGACCTTGGACGCCGTAGACGGAGACGTTAACTAGTCTGTTTCTTCAGAGATGTTTAATTCCCCCGGTGGTGAGTCGCACACATAACATCCTCAAAACGTCACACTCCTTCTGGTTCACCCTTTTTACACAGACATTGATTTGGCTCTGTAACTACCGCCGCTGCTGGCTTAAAGGCTGAAATACAATGCTCCCTCATTCTGTTTTTTGTACATTTTATACAGAAGGCGAGGCTGAATAATGCAGCAACATTCCCACCTTGAACAGGCTGTGTAAAAGGGGCTGATGGGAAAAGGGGAGCCCATCAGAAATCTCTACCTGATACACTAGGCTCAACAGCATAGTGGAGGAATTTGAAGCATGTTTCCAGGGCTATAGAGTGGTGGTTGTAGGGGGAGAGCGGAGAAAGTTTATGTAAGCATGTGAGCTGAGGCCTCAGAAGACTGAGGAATGTGGGTAGGGGTAAACTGAATTATATTAGATGGTTCAAAGAAAGCTCTAACGTTTAAGCAAAGAGCCCGTCACGTGCTGGCCTGGGCCAATGGACTGGTAAAAAGCAACAGACCTGGCTCCTAATGCTGTCTTATTAAAAAGTGCTTTACAAAAAGCCCTCTGAGAATCATTCCAAATGAATGCCTTTTTTTTTGTTGGAGGTTTATTTTTATTGTGTGTGTGTGTTGTGCAGGCTAAATATTTTATTGTGAAATGCAGAAATGCCAAAACGATTTTGGCAATGGAACCGTGATAATTCTTGTTTATTGCTTAAAATTATTTACATTTGACTTGATTTGTCAAACAGACTTGAAACCTGACAGATTTAACCACATTTTGCAGACTCAGTCCCTCTTTTACACTACGGTATATGGCTAATGCTGTGCTGCTGCCCTCTACCCTTTGTTACATTGGGTGTGAGGAAATCGGTATTCAATAACCTCATGTTTTTCTTTGTCCTGTCTGGTTCTATTAACATAACTTTTGCAAGCCTTAAATCAATGATAAGGCGTTACCCCTATGAAATGATGTGTAATTCAACAATGAAACCAAGCGTGGTTACAAATAGGAACATAGACGTAGAAGAGAGGTTTGCAGCCCACACAGAATATTCTTTGTTTTGCACGCCTATACTGTATGTCAATTGTTTTCTGTCAATTATATGCCAGAAAAACTACTGTCTTTCCATTTAATTTCAAACTAAATATTTAGGCCCTTCTATTTTTTTTATTTATGAGTTTAACCAAACAGTATGAATTTTTAATGATACTGAATTTGTAGGGTGACTAACCCTGCATTTAACTGGGCTTGGGTGGTATATTTTTTTTTTCGGACCTTTTATACCCTGCTGACATTTCACTGGGGATAACATACAGTGTTTCCCTCAGAATTATTATAAAATATTTTTTTACAGCTAGAGTAGGCAATTTCGAGAAACCAGCCAGAGTAAGCCTCCCTCCAAAGCCACTCCCCCAAAACACATGACAAGCTCGCTAGCTTTAGCAGTAGGTCTGCCTAGCATTGTGGAAGACTCCAGTCTTTATTAAATCAAAAATCAATCAAAAAAAAGGCAGTCAATGTTGATTTTGTGGCAGGCCGCCACAAATAAATGTATGTATGGGAACCACAACCATGTGATGGTATTTGTGTAAAAAACAACAAAAGAAAACTTAAAGGCTGAGCAGCTGGTGGTAGAAGTCATTGTAGCATGTATGACATTGTCTGGCCTACAATGCTGTGTGTCTAATATGCAATAAGCCTACTTAGACAAGTCTTGCTGGGTTGAAATACTTATGGCCCATAGAATAATGAATAGAGAGGAAATAAGCACCCTTCTTCCATAGAGTCTTGGTGGAGTACCTGATGACACTTGTTGCTGCGCAATAAGACTGGCAGTTGAATAAAATCAAGATGTAAGATGTAATCTCTAAATAAAGTTACATGTGATCATATTTTCATGGTTCTATTCGATTCAGTGAGTGACGAGATTGACTGTCGCCGGCTTGAGCAAAATGGAGGAGGCAATTATATTGATGTGGCGGGTTTCGATTCTATCCCATCTACCACTTTGTACGCACATTGTTTCACAAGTACAATGTGAGTGAAATTAAGTGATTCACTGGAAAACAAGTTTACAATGATCAAAGGACCTGCCTGGGCATGAGTGCAGCCTAGACACAGACGCACCTTACAAATAGCAATCTCAAAATATACTTTTCCCAAGCACATAGACTGCTTCACAGGGACAAAATGGGTGAATTTAAAGCAAGGGTAGGCAATTTTGGGAAACAAGCCAGAGTTATATATTTATATTTATTTATATTTATATATAGCTATATTTTGAAAGTATCCAACTGAAAAAAAAACATCCCTTCTGCAGGCCTTCCTCCAAAGCCACTCCCACAAAACACTTGACAAGCTCGCTAGCTTTACCAATAGGTCTGCCTAGCCTTGTGGAAGAGTCCGGTCATGTGCAGTGGTGCACACCCAGGGAATGCACAAGTAGACTGGTAACTAGGTAGAAAGACAGGTAGGCCATCCAATAATTTATTTCGGGCTGAAATAAATTATTTGAGGGCTTCTTATGGGCCTTCAACATCCACAGTGATGTCAGCCCAAAGTGATGTTAACCACAAGCCCTATTGTTAGGTTAAATAAAATGTTCTACCTTTGTCTCATCGCCCCGTGGGCTTGTTGTATATCATTAGAAAATTAAGTATGCAATAATGCAAATATGAAATGCGTTCCTCCGCAAACATGAGACTTTTCTGTGACTGACACAGTCATTAACAAAGAACCTCGATTTTGAAGGAGTGAGCTGTGATTTTATGTTTTACTGGAAAGGCCTTTGGCCATGATAACTAAACTCTCTAAATTGGCTGCAGAAAAGGTACCCTCAGTGTTATATACTTGGTGGCTTATACAACAAAACAATGGGTAGACAGCAATACTGCAGTTAGAACGTAACATTTAAGGGTTGTTAAACTTTTGGCTTATTTTAGGCCCAATCGGCACATAGTCTTGGTTGATCGCAGTAATCTCTCCTCTCTAGTGTTAAATGTAAATTATTCAGCTCAGGTTCAGGTTTTATGTGACTCATTTATAATAATCTTCATATTAATATGGATCTGTTCTGGAGAATGACTTTGTGTCCAGTAATATTACCAATATATATTATGCTTTAAAACTGTTCTGGCTATTTCAAAATGCCCTACTGCACCTCTACTGTACCTCTTCTGTGTGCAGTATTTCAACAGAACAATGCCCGTAGGCACAGAAAAGATTGGCGTTGAAAAAAAAGAAGGAAATCTGGCAGCCGTTTCTGCACAGTCAGATGTTTTATTAGCCCGAAGGCAGGTTTTGCAACTTCCTTTAGTGAGAGAAAAGGTTCAATGAGATAGGTGTGCCAGTGATTCAGTCCATGATTCACCTTTGACAAAGGCCAAACATTTGCAAACACACCTTTCATAGTCCAAAGGCCTTTTTGATGGCCTGTGTTTATTTAGCGTGTTTAAACCATGTTGGAATATCAGTCAAGAATTGCACATTATATAAACCAATAACAACTACCAGGACGCCCCACCTGGCAGCCGCTCTCGCATGGCCGGTGAGTTAAATGCAGGGCCCAGAGTTTTAGTTTTGGCTCACATTCCGTCCGCTGCTTGCAGATAACAACGGCATATTAACTCATCTCCTTGGCTGATATCTACAATGCTGCTTGCCAGCCAGCCAGCCCAAGTGCATGACATTTGTGAGAGTGAAATTGTTGTGTTAGGTCAGTGTCTGCCCGTCAAGCAGATGAGTACTCAAGCATGGGCATTGGCTTGGCAGCAGCTCAAAAGAGGTCTGATGCGCTCACTCTCGCGCTATGTCCTATTAGCGCACAAACGTTCCACCCCCACCATTTGAACTGCATGTGCGTACACGACCGAATAACAGATCCTCTCTGTCTCTCTCTTAGTTTCCATGTTTCAGTTGGATTAAAAAAACAAAAAAATGAGAAATGTCTTTTTTCCCTTTCCATTTTCATATTCCCTTTTTTTTTTATCCCCTTCTGACTCTTATTGCTCCAAGTCCTTTTTCTTTTTGCAAAATTTGTTTTTAAACATTCATGCATTCTCTTGACTTGAGTGGGCCTTTTCAGCACACCCAGAGTGTCAGAGTTGCACTCACATTTTATATTAATACATGGTACATTGGCATTTCATACATCTTATTTTTGCAGCGGCAAGCTTGATTTATGCAGTTCGCTGTCAGCTTAGTAAAAGAACATAACCAGCGGTTAACGCTGTACCTTTTATTTTTTATTTTAATAGACTTTTAATTTTCTTTTACTTCTCTTTTAACTGAATGCCAATAAACAGTTATGTGGCAATGTTTGATGTGAATCCCAAATGGAATACCTTTGGGACAAACCCATTTCATGTCATGTTATCATTTCATATTGCTATCACCTTTGGGTTAACCCTTTGTCAGCTTTGCTCCTGAGACAAAGTCTGTTTGTTGAGCAGTATTCTGGCACAACCAATATCTTGCAACTCTCTCTCCAATGTCCCATGGGTCCTGTTGATGCTGTTCTTATCTTTGTCCTCTTGGTAGTAGTAGTACGTTACATTAGGTGGTTAGCAGTCTTATTTACATGTTAAAGGGGCATGCTCACTAGAGTGAGAAGAGAGTACTGCTTCATATGCATGTTGTGAAAAAATCGCGGTCAGAAACATCAATTTTGTTTCCATGAAATAATTAGCAAAATGTTGGCTCATTGACGTCATTGTTCTTGGATTTGCGTTTTCCATTGGTCCGATTTGGATCATGAAGTTCCCCTTTAAATGTAAAAGTTGGTAAAGTAGTCGTTTAGTGAAGTAGAGTTTTGGAGGCTCTGATTACAAGGTATGAGTTCAAAAATTCAATACTGCTATGTTGTAAAAAAAAGTAACAGACTGCTGAAATACAATCTAGCGAGCTGTGTGTCGAACCGAAGTCGTCAATCTACAGTGTTGCTAACAGTGCACGATTAAATATTAACATTGTTTATTAATTGATTGCACTCAAAAACAGAATAGCGATTCTCAAGTCGGCCTAAATTCAGACTTTTTTCACTAAAGCAAATAAATAAATATATATATTTTGACATAAGAAATTCCGCCCTGTCTGTCCACCCCTCACCACCACCTAATTAATTAATTATAATTATCTTTATAATTATTAATTATAAAGATGATTTTCAGGCACATCTCTGTGTCAATAAAACCATAAGTCAATAAAACCATAATCCAGTGCATGTTAACCTTATACATCGGTTCTACTGAGTGCTGAGGAGATATTGGCTGGTGTTTCTCCTGCCGATGGATCTTCGCCTCGGGGAAACATCAGGGAACTATCCGTTTCCCCCCCCCAACCCCCAACACCAGCCCCCCACTGCTTCCCTTATTACAAGCCTCGAGCTAACTTCAGGGACTTGTAACGATGAGTAACAACAAGACGGATCCCCCAGCCAGAGAGTAGCAGGACGTCTCCAAAAAACTCAAAACCAGTACCTGGAAGATGTATGAGGTTAGGGTTAGAAGTCCCTTGAAAGGGAGATTTTAGTGACCCGTGGAGGTTATTTTTTTACCCAGAGATCTCTCATAGCCTAAGGCAGCAAGGGGCTCTGCCTGCTCTCAGTTGCAGTCCTGCAGTGCAGTTCATTGAGTTACAGCAAGGGAACAATGGCTTTTGTGAGGGCTGAGGAAAGCGTGAAGAGTTTACTGTGGGAAGTCTCTTCACTATGCATGACTTTTCTTCCCCCTTATCTGGTCCTCCAGCAAACGTTGACTGTAGGGCTTGCAAGGCTTGCTCTGATAAGAGTAATAAATTAATTTACTTCCTCTCCATAATCAAGGCGTGTACTCTCTTCTGTACTTTTATTCCGACCTTTAGACCTGCAGATGCTCTTTACGATTCCAAATTCCTTTATTCAGAAGGCTGCTGTCATAAACAGTTACACGATTACAACAAATTAGCCTACGTCATAACCAGTCTGGCTCTTTTCAAATCAAAGAGCATGTTTACCTGGATACAAATAACCTTGTTACTAGGAATAATGAATGTGGGCAGTAAGTTGGTTAGGCTAACACGTCCACATGCAATGTATTATTGCGATAATGATAAAGACTATATGCAAAAGTCTGATTTCACTTCTTTAGGAAAAGTTTAACATTCTTGTCAGATTTTAAGTTGAGAAGCAACCCGCTACCCTGGAATCTGTTTCTAGTTTAGCCTACTCTGCTCTATTTCTTTGACAGATGCAAACATGGGTGAAAAACACTTACAGTGTCCAGGAACAACTCGTTTTTCCAAACTGGCATTTTTTCCCATCTGTGCTCACTGAGGCACAACATGTGCACGTTGTTAGAGTGGTATCATGTCGGTCAGGCTACTACACTGTTGATAGGAGTGCACAACAAAACCTATTGTGTACCGATAGGTTGGCTTATGTTAGAGTATATTCACTTAAGTGTGATATCTTTGTAGCACATCTCTATCGTTGATTGTGTTAAACCATACCATAAAAGCATACATACATACACATATTTGATATTGTAAAGACAAGAACGACAAACACCGTGTGCTTGTAAGATGGATGAGGCCTATCCTTGAAATATCTTTGGGGATTATTTTACATTTTCTGTTTGTATTGCCATTCGTGTTAGCTTGTAAATATCCTAATGTCCTCATTTTACACCTGGCTTCTTCACTTTTCCATGAAAACACTTTTAAGCAACCTCACATCTCATCACATGTGCCTCTAAAAGCCCTGCTGTTTGCTCAGCTGAAGGCTACAGCCCCCACATGGCAGTAAAACACACACACACACACACACACACACACACACACACACACACACACACACACCCCGAGATCAAAACAATTTTAAAAGGCTGTCTCGAATGCAAATGCAAGAGCTCTTTGAAAGTGGAATGAATGCACCATATCATGTTCCATGTTGTTCGTCTTTATTGATACACTCAACAGATCGCATTGATAGAGCAGGGGGTGGCGATTTTAGCACCATACCTAATGGCTTCGTCTTATATATTTATTCTCATAAGAGGATTTTAGAGTTTAAATCATATCTCCTCTTCTCGCCACACAGGCATCATCCGAACCCAGGAGCTGCTGGACCACGAGACCACCGCCCACTACTGGCTGACGGTCTACGCCTCAGACCGCGGCGTGGTGACGCTGTCCACCTTCGTGGAGGTCTACATCGAGGTGCAGGACGTCAACGACAACGCACCGCAGACCTCGGAGCCCGTCTACTACCCCTCGGTGATGGAGAACTCCCCGAAGGACGTGTCCATCATCCAGATAGAGGCCGTCGACCCGGACGCCAAGGCCAGCGACAAGCTCTCCTACAGGATCACCAGCGGCAACCCCCAGGGCTTCTTCACCATAAACGGCAGAACAGGTAAGATGACGGCGACAGAAAAGCACAGGACCCTGGCGGGATAAGCTGGCACTGTGATTACAAATGGTAATATTGTTTCATATATGTTGCCATCATCGATTATGATGACTTTTAAAGAGCCTTTAAACACTTATTTGTTACCACTAAGGCTGCTCATTACCGTAGGTAATGCGTGTGTGTGTGACAGGGAGGGATGCAAGATAACACAAACCACTCGAATGGAATACACGGTCCAAAGCTCAACAAGTATCCAAGTATAACTCCACTGGTTGATACTTTGTTGCATTTTCATTTGGTTAGGTTAGCGTTCACTCAAAAAGTCATCAATGATTCATGAGGTCCGGAATAGAGTTATCAAAACTGGGAATAGCTATTTAAGGCATCACGCTCCTCACATTTGGGTTCCAGGCTGGGCATGGTTGAGGATCAGTTGGTCTTTAAAACAAATGGTGTGTAGAAGGGGCTTCAGTGTAAACATATGAGCTTGGGACCCTCAGCCCAGGCCGGCCTGGGGGGCTTCTCCCGCTGCAACACACTATGCCGTGTTAACATATGGGCTTCTGGAAATGGAGGCACTGTTAATATTTCATAGGCCTCTCTCTCTCTCTCGCTCTCTCTTGAGGCTTCCCAAAGAAGCAAAAACTGGACAGAAATTGTGTACAAGAGGGGTTTCCATGGGAGGATTATTTTTTTAGTATTTTGAGTTTACAGCCTGTTTAAAAGCCAACAAAGGTGCAATTGTCGTCCACAGAACATACACCGACAAAACAACTCGAGTTTACCGTAGTACGCATTCATTGGGATTTTCCAATTGTGCAGTAAAACCATCAAATACAGCTTACAGTGATACGTTTTCATTTTTCAACAAGGCAATATATGCTCCAAAACAGGTGTTTTATATTATTTAAAAGGTTACTTCAAAATCCCGTAGACTGCTCATCGCTTTTCAACAGCGGCTTTATGAGCTGTATCTAGCATAGGGGAGATGAAGAATAGCCAAAGGGGGAGAGGCGTTACGGCTTTGTTCTTTTTCTAGGTTATGTTTACGGTACAGAAAGGAGAAAATCACACCTGCCCTGCCTGCGGTAGCCACCCTCCAACCATTCGTACTTCCTGCTTTTGGCTTATATTTCACTAAACGCATGCCAGTGACTTCAAAATCATTATTATCAGCAGGGGCTGGCATAGCACAACATACAAAACACTAACAAAGCAAACAAAACTAAGAAAATGTGTGGGTATAAAGTTGAGTGTTATTTGTAATGGGTTTTTTGCATTGTTTAATGCATTAAACAATGATCCGTTTGATTTTGAGTTATGTTGGATGGAACTCATTTTGTGATTCAAACAATTTTCTATTTTTGTACATTTTCAAAAAATGGACTGCATTCTTTATGATAGTGGGGCCAACCAAAATGATTGAGTGATCTAACTTGTACAGGTTGGCTTAGCTCAGGAGGTAGAGCAGGTTGACTTACAATTGGAAGGTTGCAAGTGCTATCCCCGGCTCCTCCTAGGTGTTTGCGCGCGTGTGCGCGTGCGCGCGTATAAAAGAGTGTTAAATGTACATGTGTAGGTACAGTAAAAACACTGCTGTTGAAATGAACGGTGAACGATGAACTGCTTGCTCAGATTTATCCTGATAGACTTGTGTGGTCCAAACTCTGAGGCAGTCACATCAACAAACTGAGGTTATTTTTGTAGAGAAGAAACCAATGAGAATTTTGTGACCAAATAAGGATTCCTCATGTAGCATGCTTTTGAATAGCTCCCGGTGTAGTTCTGGCTCCTTCCCAGAAGACGGGAGGCAAGGAATTATAATGAATGGAAAAATGTGGGTGTAGCACATATTTATTTACTCTTATTAGCTTACGCTAAAAGAGGACAAATATATGCAAGCCTATATTTAGTGTTTTGCATGCATACACGACTAATAAAAACTAACGCTGACTGAATTCTGAATTCTGAGTAGGGGGTTTGGGATCCATCATTACGTCAGTCATTCTTTGTCTCTGTGATTGTCACCGGTAGCTGTACTGATGAAATGTATGTATCTTTTGAAATGGTGCATTTGTGTTAATTCAAGGGAAATGGTGTAAATGTCTTTGTGACATTTTGCTCTAAATGGGATTGTACAGAATCTTAAACACGTACACCTTAAAGAGCAGCGGTGTTATCAATACGTCCATCCATACAGTAATGGCGTGAACCCAAAGATATTCTTTTAACCGCACACATAGAAAGCACAATTCTTACCTTGAAATACTGAAGGAGTAACATGTGTGAGGAAACAGTTCGTTTTTCTTAGTTGGACCAAACAGATGGCATCTGCTATTATATCCTCTCCGTTTTATTCTCATTTATTTCCTTTTTTTTGTACGTTGTTGCTCTAAACGTAGACGGTTTGGCAGCACACTTTGAACAGACGTTAATATAGCCCTTCTTGAGATGAGTCTTATCCCGGTCCCACCAATTTAACTTGATATTTCCCTTTTTCCAAATCCAAGCTGTACCAAGTCCACCGAGGACACAGCCTGTCAACATCACAGCACTGTGTCTCCCTGCACTCTTTACATTGTCAGAGGAGTGTTCTGCAAATAGTGGTTGTAGAGAGAGGAGGACAGTGAGTCATGTGGGCCATTCATGCATATCAAAGCATGCTAAAACTTTTATCAGCTGGACGCCAGAGTCTCCTTTGTTGCCTTCAATAGAGAGTGGTTTAGACAAGGGGCAATTGTTGAGGAATTGTACTGCATTTATTATAATCATCTCACATCTTTCCATGTCCATGGGAATGCTGGTTGAATGGGGGACGGGACGAGTGCCTTCTGAATAGAGTACCTGTCATATCACGAGC
>JAOPJO010000111.1:13775360-13802354 GCA_027123675.1 Molva macrophthalma
CCCCCCCCCCCCCCCCCCCCCCCACCCCCCCAGGGGGCGAGGTTGCGGAAAAGAGCCATACAAAACTGGGGAGAGAATCAACAGGCAGCTGAGCATAAAGAGGAAAGCCGGTGGTTCAGGAAGAAGACCAGCATGTTATGCAGTCGATGGTCGTTTTTTTTTGTTGCCAGATTTAGTTAGCGTGTAAGTGTCTCCAAGAAAGATTACATGTTAACTTTTATTTTTTCCTGTCCGGCCCATTAAGAGGGATTAAAATAACCTTGATATCTGTACACGTTATCAACTTAATATGACATGCTAACCGCATATTACAGGTTTTAGAAAATGTTTTAAATTTACAACATGCTAGCCTCTGTAATTACATGTTCCAAAATGGCATTGGAAGCGTAGGCTCTGTCTTGGCGTATCTACAAAGCTCCACAAAGGGGCGGGAGAAAGGAAAATAAGTTGAGGCCTATGTTTTGTGTGTGGGTTTCACAGAACTGTGCAGTTGGCAAACTCTCTATATAGGCTTGTGTTTCAGGCAAACACGATCGCATTCTCTCATGGTCTGTATCCTTAAGCATTATGCCCAACAGCATATCGAGCTTTAAATACAGATGATGGCTTTACCTTAATGCTTCGGGGCGACTACGTGTAGCATATTCTTTTGCCGCACCGCCCCCTGTATTGGCTCCACAAAGCCCAGCATGGAAGGCTTAGAGGCTTACAGTGTGCTTTATATCTGCAGAGTAAACAAGTCCCGCTGCTGGTTCGTTGTTCTCTGGCGTTGATTTTTCATTAGAGTGTAAGCCAGACTGTTCGTCCTCTCAACAACAAAAAAAAAGACCAATGGCAGTGCCTATGAGCTGCTCTCTCCCTCTCTTTCTCTTTTGGCAATTTGCAGGATCTGCTACCCAAAGATCATGTAGGGATTCCCTTCTGTGTGCTGGTAATGAGGATCTGTGTGCATATCCCCATGCGTTATGTCTCTGTGTGGGAAGGTGTTAATTAATGTATGTGATTTCGTATTCCCCGTACTTATGCACAGACAATGTATCCGCTCTTGAAAGGCTTGACTTAGCTCTCGGGTTGTTTTGCCTGGTCGGTTTCGAAACAGCTACCTGGTTTTAAAGAGGGTGAGCGTTGTTCGTTATCTGGTAAATGGCGTTCTCTTGGTAGTTAATTACTTTTAGGCTGTTAGGCCGTTCAGGAGATTGAACAACATTGTCTATAGCACCATTAATAGGGGTTTTGTGTGTGTTTATATGTCAGGTGGTGGCAGTTAAACATAATAAGCTCTTGCATACTAACTCTTTTTTTTCCCTCTGGGATGGAAGAAGAAAGAATTAGAATGGAAAGAGAGAGCTGTGATGCGGACACATACAACCTTTACAAAACACCCCCTTCCACATTAATGTGAGGGCCCCTTCCCCTCCTCTTTCAGCTGACAACAGCATGGCCTTTTTAAGATCGAGCTGTCTTTACTTGATTGTGCTATTTACCCTTTAGTGGCGGATTTCATCGAACTTTGAATGAACAGAAAAGATAAAGAAAGCAAAGGGAATTTTTACCGGGCCTATTGAGTAACGTGTACCATATTCACTTTCTGTTAGGCCCAAGGCCAGCGACTCATTGTGTTCAAGTGAAAATTAATATCGCAGGTAAGGCCATGTACAGCCCGACTACCTCAGCTGTCTTTCATATGCGGTTTTAATCTGCGCAGTTGAACGGACACCTGGCTGGTAAAAGAGTGGGACATTATAATGGCTCGGAACCACAATACAACCGCATTTGTGGTGCGACTCTCGGCTTACAACTACGCCTTCCCTGTGTGTAAAAAAAGGAAAAGCACATACTCTCACACACACAAGCAGAGCAGTGTTGAGGTGATCCAACCAAAAGCAGTGGAAGCCAAATAGGAAATGGATACTACCTCCCAACAACTTCCTGCCATTTCCTGTGATTTTGAAGCCAAACAATTGGAAGCCATTTCAAAGGTTACTGAAGGAGGATGTGAAAACAACCTTTTTTCTGTGCACTGCTCTTTACCACATGGCTTATGCAGGCTACTCCCGTTGCAGCAAAATGGACCAACAGAAACATGACTGACTAATTTACTTGACTACTTACCAAGCCCACCTGTTCCCTTTCCTACCCTACAGTTGTTTTTCATTAGGACTGACCACTAAGAAACAGCTGAAGCCATATATCATCTGGTGGGAAAGGAGAACAGGTTGCAGTTGGCGGTGGGTGGGGGGTGTTTAAGTCTCTATCAAAGCCTCTAGACCTTTATTAAATAACAATATAAGTCTATTGCACTTAGCTTATTAGACATCAACATGTGTATGAATTAATTATCTAGGCTTTTTCTGAAAGGTTTGGTAGGGCAGATCTACCTGACTGACCATTTAGCATTCACCCATTCTAGCATTCTAGAATCTTCATATGTTCAATCTCAGCCAGATTGTGTCTTTAATGCAGTTGCCCCAACCCTCAAAGTCCTTTTCACACTGTATTGGCAGTGATTGAGGGGCCATACTTTAAGCCTTATTGCTGACATGCCAACTTAAAAAAAAAGGGGTGGTGGGAGATGTGGTGGACGGGGAATCTAAAATAGTTATTTTTGATAGGTTGGGCTGGTACAATGGAAGTTGGCTAACATTTTTCCATTCCTTTATTTTATCATTTGCGGATTGTACATTATTTTCATTGCACCCTCTACTTCAAACTCACTGTCAGGTATAGACAATTATTTTTTATGTGGAAATCTTTCATAAATGGAATGGAGTTAAATTCAGATTTTTTTATAGCTGCGCCTTTTATGCACATATGACACCAAATTATACGGTTAAATCAAAGGAAAACAGGATGGCCTTCCCAAGGTCTTTTTCAGTGGTCCAGTAAATTCCTTTTTGGGCTGTAACTACAAGTAAAAGCTACATAAATAAACTCGCTTCACCTACATGAGAGTTTTACACCCCTAGCATAGAATAGCATTGACATTTACACATCTATATCAATTGCATAATATACATTTCAACGATGGACAATGGCAAAATTATTCTAAATGACACAACATGCATTGGACAACACACAAACACTCAAACAACAACTTTTCTTACTTCCTTACGCTTCACTTGAAGAGCTTAGTTCACAAGCACATATTATTAATCATGATATTTGTCAGAAGGAATAGTAGGCGCTATCACGCATGAGCTGGTCTGCCTCACAGTCCCAGAGCTTCCAATTATCCATCTCTGTGCACATGAAGACCTCAGTAATATTGGAAAGCCCAATCAGTCACAGATAGATAGGCTGTTGATGAACTTAATTACAGGTGCTGTCAAGCAAATTACATTTATGATTATTCAAATTCTTCCCGATATGCTTACATCTTTTGATTTTGGTTCTTGATTGGCCTGGTGTTTTTTCATGGCGACATTCTATTAGCCTAGTACCTGTTTGAACACACTGGTGTAAAGAGTGCAAACTTAAAAGTTCACTTCAGAAAGGTTTTCATTAAAACGAAACATGTTATGCCAGATGGCTTTCAATTTATTGTAAACCTAGCTCTTGGGTTGAAAAAACCCACAGTGTACAGAATCTGTTTAACTCAATACACTGAGATAGGCTGTTTAATTCTCCTTTCAAGTGTGACAGAAAATGACTTTTCTTGGACTCCAGAGCTTTTCAGCATGGAGTGTTAAGTATTGCCTTCGCCTCCCAGTGAATATCTCATGGTCAGAGGACCATCAGCGGCTCTCACTTAGCAACCTTGTTGAGATTTCATTATGACAGAGGGAACAAACAGGCTCCTGTGTGAAATGCACCAGCTCCTTCTCCAACTGCCAAGCTAGGCGGCCGTCGAAACAGCTTGAAGCCTCAGAAGAATCTTGAGGCTGCGCTTCGCTGGGGACGTCCGAATTTGGCATTTTCAAAGTGATATATTTTACGGTAGTAGACAATGGAACAGGAAACTTGTTGACAAAATATTAGTCTTGTAGTAATCACCTTGTTATATGAGAGTGTGTGCTCAGCATGAAAAGGAAAAACCTATTAAATGTTTTTTTTGGGATTTATTTCCCCTCCCACAAAAATAGTGTACTCAACGGACCAACCCACCAAACACAACAACAACAACAAAAAACAAACAAGCATTAAGCAGCGGTGGGTAAATGTCTCCAGGCACTATGGGGAAGAAAAAGCCTCGCCACTAAAGCAGCCAGCAGCCCCCCCCCCCCCCCCCTCCCATTGTCTGAACCCGCGGCTAAATGCGTGTAGCGCGTAAATCTGCGTGTCACTCTCAAGACTGCTAATCACGGTGGTAATGCCCGGGTTTCAGCCGGCCTAGCAGCGCGCTGGACTCCCCTAGGCATCCATTTTGGAGCGGCGGTTCCAGATGAAGGACGCGCCACTGCTCGTTCACTGTTGTTTTTCTCCCCCTCTCAAAACAGAGCGGGTATAATTACTGTCGGCCCAGCTCAGCCCACGCCTCAGGACGGGAACGTTTCTGCTGCCTGTGTGTGTGTGTGTGTGTGTGTGTGTGTGTGTGTGTGTGTGTGTGTGTGTGTGTGTGTGTGTGTCTATGTGTGTGTATGTGTGTCGAGCAAAGGGTTGTGGGTTGGAACTGCAGGCTTCTTTGGTGAGCCCTGGCGCTACCAACCGATTCTGTGTTTTTTTCTTCTTGAACTTTGAGGTAGAGCTGGAGAAGTATGTGACATTAGCTGAAGCAAAAACTGCACACAATGGCTATTTCTGGTAGGGGATGTAAGGGGCTGTAGGGGAAGTAAAGTTATTTAGGAGTAACTGTCTTAGCAGAAATACAGTGTTATAAGAAGTCTCTTTTGTGCTGTGAAAAGGAATAAATAAGTAAGTAAAATAAGTAAGTAAGTAAAATTAAAAACCAGAACTTTCACCCATATCACTAGCTTTTTGTTGCATATAATGTGGTCCACAAGAGAAGTGTACAGTACAAAGTACCTTATGCAGTTATTCTTGATCATGTTCCATATACAGCTGAAGGCAAGGGAGAAAAAGGCAGCGAGAATGAGACTCTATTGGCTCATTTCAGTGTATGGAGAGGACTATTTCAAGAGCAGATCGTTGTGGCTTGCTATTCTGGTTCCAGGCATATGTGCCATTGATGGTTTTGGGCTTCGGAAATCCTTTGCTTTATGCTAATCAGGCGCAGTGTGGCAGGCAGACGGCTCTACTGTGGTTGTATTTGGCACGTGGAACCTATACTAAAAGTCCCTGCAAGACTGCAATTACACAGGGAGTGAGGACACAATGCTGCTTATAATGTAGCCATGTAGCAGTTTGCCTTTATTTTCTTTTGCCTGTTTGTTCAGTTGAGCTGAGTTGGTTTGGTTCAATTAGATTAGCATAAAACTCAAGTCTCGTCTGTTTTATTTTTTGCTTTGGCCCAAGCTCTGTTGAACGAAGTTCCAACTGTTTGACGTTGCAAAACACCCTTCTCTCTGCTTGTAAACACTCCAGTATGCCTGACAAAAATACAAATGATTTTAACTAAACCCAACGCCAAATCGGTAAACTCTGGCATGTTGGTGTGACTCAGATCACAGAGCGCACGGACAAACTGCTTTCAGTTTCACTACAACTTCCATACAAATGACCTTGATGGTGCCAATGCGGGGGTGGCGTCTTTTAACCGTCTCCACTGGTCAAATGCTGCCTCAGCAACCGACTTGTTTTTTTTGTGCATTTTCTCATTATGTTGCCTTTTAATTTCCAGGCCCTCAGCCGACCGTGGAATCCAAGTGTTTGTTGAAGTCGCCATTGTGTCTCTGCTTGACATCCTAACCCTGTCAGATATCTGTGGTGTGAAACATGCCATCACTTCCTGTGCCACTGTCATTTGTTTTCCGCTATCCAGTGCAGAGTCTCATTTGGACTAATGGTTGCATTTAACCCCCTAACAATACTAGCAGCGACCAATTATTTTGCAACTGGTCATCGTACATATCAGAGGTTCTCCAATAAAGGTCAGCATCCGGGCGTTGTGTGTGTGTGCGTTTGCGTATTGATTCAGCTTGGGGAAGGCCGTCAAAGCGAAGCACTCATCGGCTTCAGGACCTCTGGTGAGCTGCAGGAAGCAGGAGGAGATGAGTGGAGGAGCCCGTGCGGCTGTTTGCCCCATCAAACCCCCCTGTCCCTGACCCCTAGTTGGTAGACCTCTGTGATATTTCACATATAGGAGACAAGGCTCCCTGGCGGTAGGCTGTCTGGGCCATGTAGGCCGATCAAACTTAGAGGAGGGCCCACCGGGACACAGGTCGGCCATCATGAGGCTCCAGCGGGTCATCCTGTCTACTTCTAAAGGTCTTTCTGCAGTTACTTACACGGTTTACATAGTATGACCCAGAGCATTGTTGTAGGCAGTGTGTGAATGAAGAACCAGTGCGTTTGTTTTTTTTGTAATTGGATTATAGCGGGCTCTATTTGGACCTGGGGAAGGCAGAGCACACAAGGTGCTCGTGATTTAATTAGTCGAGCAGTTCACTTTTTCTTCACCTCCATATATTGCATTGTTGTAAATTTCTTTCACAACAGCACCCTTTTAATTACCCAGACTAAATATAACTGTAAAAGAAAAGGATGAAGAAAGGCTAAACGTGTGATCAATTCATTTCTTTGTTTATTTTGTTGCAACAGGTCTGGTGACTACTACTTCAAGGAAGCTGGACCGAGAGCAGCAAGATGAACACATTCTTGAGGTAAGTGCTCTATTTAGTCTGGCCTCCCACTCTATAATAAAAACAGGAGACAGCTCCTCTTGTTTGGCTAAAAAGCAAGGAGCGCCACGTCTTAATACTGTCCTCAAGGTCAACCGCCACAGCCCACAACTTCAACACACACAAATGTAGACCTCACTTTCAGCCACTGTTGTTGACTCAGTGCCGGATAAGTCTAGTTGTACTTTGGAGGGGGGGGGGGGGGTTATTTATTTACTTATCAAGTTAATCTGATTTCCGGAGACAGGAGGAGTAGGTGGGGCAGGGGAAAGATCCCGGTGAATGTTCCTTTGTTCTTCCCCACTGTTCCGTGTCTGGCCGCGGAGCAAGCCGGGGCAGGAAGGTGCTATCAACGATGGGGGCCACGGTCTAAACATGTGGATTTTTAATTGAGCTTGGCTCCAATCTCCCCCCCCACCATCCCCTCCCTTTTCCCACCTCCCCCTCCTTTGTTGGCTCCTGCAGCCAGCGTGGGTTCAGACATTACGATTGTGTGGGGAAGAGATGAAGTGGAGCCGATACAAGGCCCTTTTAATTATGGCGCAGCGACTTAAAGTTCATTGGATGGCGATTAATGCTGATGCATCCCCTTCCAGACAGCCTCTGCATTTCATTCTTAAATCGGTACAGTGTGAACAGTAATTGGATCCTGAAACGGAGCGTTAGATCATTCTCCGAGATGAAGATGATATTTTATTGTCGACTAGTCCCGTTTCCGAGGATTGAGTGTTGAGGCGTTGAGACAAAAGCCTGGCAAAAAACTCTTTGTACACAGACCTCGTAGGATTTGTTTTAAAACTGAACAGGCTTACAAATGGTGAGCAGAAGGGGGAATATTTCCCAGACCGGGGAAGGGTTACCCCTCCCACATTCTTGGCAGTTTGTTATGTCTGAGGAATTATTTATGCCAACCTGTGGTTCAACACTGCTGTAATGCATCGAAGTCGACGTCTGAGTCTCGTTGGTAAATCCCATGCATAAGAGCAAAGAACAAAGCATGACATGGTTATTTGCCCAGCGTTTCCTGAATCAGAATTCTTAATGAAGGCTGGAGTTAATGAAGGCTTGCTATGAGCTTCAGGACATCCATTACCCACTTAAAAACACGCAAATGAGCTCTTTAGTATTCAGCCATTTTCGTGTTGCATTTCTGTGCCATCTAGGCAAGTGTTTTGATTAAATAGAATAATGTCCAGGTCACTTATTTATTTGTAGTGTGTGATTAATAAGGCAGATTAAAAGCAGCTTACTTGTGACACAAATGCCTACAAAGTGGACACAACGTCAACGGAGCCTCATATCCATGGAAACTCTGTAAGTGTTTGCAGTGTTGATAACTTTTCGTGGTAATCTAGCAGGAAACACTTTATTGGACCAGATCTCCTTGAAGGTGGAAGTCCAGCGCATTCCCACACAAGCACTCTCCACCCCACCCCCACACACACACCCATACGCACACGCACATGCATGTGCGGAATTCACACCCTGCGCAAATCCAGGTGAAATTAGAGATAATAATGAAAATGTTAGCACAAATACTGTGTTGTTCAGGATAAGTAATTTAATAAATAAAGAAAGACCCAAATGGTCTGGCCATGTGGAACATGTTGAGCAATTAGAGAGGGGGCTGTGTCAGCATTGTTTGAGCCAGATGCCAGAAGGAGGTGAGGAGACTTTTAGGATCATGAATGACGTGATGGATGGGGGTTGGTAGCGGGGGCGTGTGTTTGAGTGTGTGTGTGTGTGAGTGTGTCTCTGTGTGTGTTTCAGTGAGTGTGTGTTTGTGGGTGTGTCCTTCAGTGTTTGTGTGTGTTTCAGTGTGTGTATGTGTGTGTGTGTGTGTGTGTGTGTGTGTGTGTGTGTGTGTGTGTGTTGGAAGTGGGGGAAGCTAAGTAAACTCGGCCAGCTCTGCTTCAGTGGTGGTGTGTGTGTGTGATCCTGGTGTCTGAGGTGGGGGAGGGTGAACAACAGGAAGGGGGGATATGTCAGGACATGTCCAGTGGACCAGCTTGAAAGGAGACGAAAAGAAACGAAGAGTAGAAAAAAAACCAAAGAACAAGGGCATTGTATTAGAAAAAAAAGAAAATTAGCTATATGCTGAGGAATCAAAACTGTCAAACACTTTTGCTTGCAGTTGCACAAACACACTCTGTATTAATTGCATTTTGGATTGTCTTGTATTTTTTCATGTGTGTAACGTCCTCAATAAAAGAGGGGTAATATCAGCAGATTTTGTTTTAGGTTAAGCATTTTGGAGTTTATATTTGACAACTAACTATCTAGGGAAGCTCCACAACAAAAGCAACGAACAGGAAAAGCCCTCAAAATGAACCACAATGTAAACATTTACCTAACCACAGAGCAGAACCAGCCAGATGTGCTGCCTGGCCCAGACCCTCGCGGTGCCTCTACTGGTGACCACGCCACATGACACCCAGTTTCCAATAATATGTTAAGAAAATAATACTAATGAACTGCAATTAATGAATTGCATTGTTTGAATATAATTCACGTTGTGCAGCGCAGGCTCCGGAGAAGTCAGACGGTTATAATGGGAATGGCCATCACACTACACTGGAAAGACAGTGACATGTCACCTCCTCGGAGAAACACACCGTTTGTTCACACCATTTAATTAATTCTGCTCGGGCAGCTGCAGATCTGAGTGGGGGAAACAAAAATCCCCCAACAAAAACACATTATTCCAGTAATTGAAACTATGGCACCAAATGGTGTGTAACTGGTCACAGACTGCTAAGTGTTTTCACCAGCGCAGAGCAGATGGTTTGAAATGGCTCTTTGGCATTTGTTCTGGATCTGTGTTTTTTGCAGGTTTAAATTTGAATTCACACCTGACACCTTTTTCCAGTCAAATGATACAGAGCCCTCGAGTGTGCTCCGTGTGTGACACGAGGGAAAGTAGTGTGTGTGTGTGTGTGTTTGTGTAGGTCAGCCGGTGCCGGGTTTTCATTAAGTTCTCTCGACTGTGTGCTTCTAATAATTGAAAAGCAGTCCCGACCGTGATCACCAGAATTTCAACTTTTACTCTCTGAATCGCATTAAGACGTCGCAAAACATAAATTCTTGTAGCACAGTCTCAACCTTTTTTCGATGTATATTCCGTGTGTAGAAATAGTACATTCAGTTTCTTAAGCAACTATCACTCAATAACATGGGCTGTATTTGCAGTGTATTTGCATTTCTCTGGATGGGTATTGTTAATTTTAAATATATTCAGTTATAATGAATTGTTCATGCTGCTCATATTCGCACAGGATTATCTTCTCTTACAAATGCAGATCATCAGATGCATTGACACTATCTCCATCATTTAACTCTATGGCGTTGTCCCCCCACTCCCCCAACCACCATGGACTGCATAATCACACACCACATTGGAATCACCTATATATATTTTTTTATATTCATATAACTGCCTCATAACTTACTTTAACCACATTGTGCATATTCTGTCCGTATACTATCACTGAGATGCATATGCTGACTTTTTGCCGCTATTCTTAATTGCACAGTACTTCATTGCTTCATTGTTGTACATACTGACAGCGAGAGAGATCTTATCCGTATTTATTTGATCTTATTTTGTCTTTATCCGCGCCTCTGTGTTCACTACGGCTGCAGGTTAACACCTGCAATTTCCCCCCGTCGGGGATCCATAAAGTCTCTCTCCGTCCATTCCCCAGGTGACCATCAGCGACCACGGCGTGCCGGCCAAGTCCACCACGGCGCGCGTCATCGTGCACGTGCTGGACGAGAACGACAACAGGCCCCAGTTCCTGGAGAAGATCTACAAGATCAAGCTGCCGGAGCGCGAGCGGGCGGAGAAGGAGCGGGTCACCAAGCGCGACCCCGTGTACCGGGTCGTGGCCCTGGACCGCGACGCCGGCCCCAACGCCGAGATCTCCTACAGCATCGAGGAGGGCGACGAGCACGGCAAGTTCTTCATCGAGCCCAAGACGGGCGCCGTCTCCTCCAAGAAGTTCTCGTCGGCCGGTGAGTACGACATCCTCACCGTGTGTGCAACCCTACACCCCCCCCCCCCCCCCCGCCCCCTCGCCCCCTCGCAGACATGCCGTCCGCTGTTCACGCCTGGCTTTCACAGGTGCACAGCGGGGGGGGGGGGGGTGGGATACCTTACACCTCTTGCCCGATCTGCTGACGTTTCCCTGACAGAAAAGGTGTTAAAAGTGAGGATGCGCAAGAGACACGCATGCAGGCAGTTGGACGAGAAAAGACCTGACTGTGCGGTTATTATTTTCGTTTTTTACTTTACAGAGGAATGAGGACATATGGTAACCACCAAATGCTGTGACTTTAGTTTGATTCGCATATCATTTCTTCTCACAGGTTTATTTTTGATATTTGACACAAAAAATGTGTACTGGTGTAAGCCATTGTCCTTTTTCTCAATGTCTCTCTTTATCTGCGTCCTCCTCTCTATGTCTCTCTGTCTCTCTCTCTCTCTCTGTCTATCTCTCTCTCTCTCTGTCTCTCTCTCTCTCTTATTCCTAATGAAGAATTTCCAACATATCTCTCTATGTCGGTGTCCCTCCCTCAGATCAAAGCAGTGGATAACGGACGTCCGCAGAAATCCGCCACGTGCCGTCTCCACATCGAGTGGATCCCAAAGCCGCTGGTCCCGGAGGACGCAGCCCCCCTGGCCTTCGAGGAGAGCCCCTACTCCTTCTCTGTGATGGAGAGCGATCCCGTCTCTCACATGGTTGGTGTCATCGCCACCGAATCCTCTGAAATTCCCGTGTGGTTCGAGATCACAGGTATTGTGTTATTTTACGTGTGTGTGTGTGTGTGTGTGTGTGTGGCTGTCGAGCTCTTTATGCATGCACATCTTGAGGGTAGCGCTAATGATATTCAAGCAGCGAATTGGGTGTGTGAGTCAGTGAGGATATTTTATTTACTCAAAACTCGCCTCTAGATTTGTTCAAACTGAGTGTGCGCTAAGGAGTGTGTTAATTCTGCCGGTGCCTGTGACTGTTGCGTTTAACTGATCAAACAAACACTTGACATGCTGCTGAACTTTGTTTCAGGATGAATCTTAACCTTCTCCACTTGCCTCTCTTTGTTTCTGACTAACAGTTCTTCTCTTCTATTTCTCCTCTGTGTCCACTTCCACGCTTCTCGTTTCTTCTCCCTTCCTTTTCTTTTTTTTCATTTTGGAATGTTCTCTCTATGGTTGGATTTTTTTAACAAGACGACCTAGAGGATTCTGGGATGTTTTACATCCTTCAGATGGCTTGTGACTACAACTGTACGGCAGAAGGTATCTGCTGAGATCTCCTAGTGGCTGTGTTCTGTTGTGGTGATCCTCTCCTTCTCAACCATGTGTGTGTGTGTGTGTGTGTGTGTGTTGGTGATCTGTGCTGTGTCACCATATTGATGTTACTCACCAGACCTGTTTTATAACCATCATTACATAATTTGCAGTTATTTAACCTAGCGTATAAATCTTTACGCTATGTTATTTTGATATAATTATTTCAAATGTATCATTTTTTTGATGACTTTGTTCCCTACTCATTTGTTCAAGAATTGGTGCCAGTTTATTAGCTATAACTAGTTACATCACCGACTAGGTGCCTGGTTAGTACCTCTTAAGTATAAGTTAATGTATTCTCTTCTTTCTGAATATACTGCAACCTTCAGTCAGTAACATTTAAAAGGTTCATAGTCCAAATAAATATAATTGTACATGTTAAGACTGAGGTGAAGGCTTTGTCAATACTTACTTAAGAATATGTGCTTGTATACCACTTTTCATTTATTTTTATTTTATTTATTTTTTTTATTTATTTTTATTTAAGTGTGTGAGTTCATAGCATCACATTTTTTTTACCATATCAGTAAACATTGTCCTCATTTTGTAACAGTATAACCTGAAACTTAAATCTACAGACGTCAATATGTTGACGTCTGTAGATGCCCCCCCCCCCCATCCCCCTATACTGTGTTTGCCCTACACTTGCCCTTTGTATTGCACGAGGTGATGATGTGCCACTAATTCGATACCCATCTCCACTGTGCTTTAAAAAAAAAAAAAAAAAATCTCCCAAATCTCCGCAGGTGGTAATTATGACAGCCGTTTTGAAGTGCACAAGGCCAGCGGAACGCTGATTGTGGCGCGGCCCCTCGACGCAGAACAGAAATCAAATTACAACCTGACAGTGGAGGCCACCGATGGGACACGAACTGTCAGCACCCAGGTAATTGAAAGACTAATAAAACTGTTGGAAACTGATGAGGGACCTGTCACAGTTATGTTGTTCCCGTGTCAAAAACAACAAAGTCAATGGAAATATCTTCTTTTTTTACCCCCCCCCCCCCCCCGCGCTACGTGGACAGCTGCATCTAGACTGTCCCGAGTATCGAGGTACTCACAGTTTTGTTAAAAGAAAAAAGTTAATGGAAAGTTAGGGTATCAAATCAGATATTATGACACACACACTTTTTGTAAAAAGCTTTGTCTGTAGTAGTTAAAGAAAAAAAAATATAAAAGTTAAAATATTCTGGGAAGGTATTGGCAGGTTCTATTCCGGGGCTGGATGCGTCTTCTGTTTTCTTCTCTTTTATGTGCAAACTTGACAGTATAAAACAGCTAGCTCTTCTAGCTCTTCTTTAAGCATACCATGAAACATTTAACAGCATGTACTCTTACAATCTGTTCTGTGATTTGCATGTGAATGGAGGGAGAAGGACGTTTATACATTTGTTGCCATGCTTAAAACATTGGTACAATGCTTTACTTGTCTGCCACCTCAGGGCTGCGAAGCATTTTTTCTTTTTGTCTTCTTTGGCGGGGAGCTCCAGAAATCTTCCATTGTCTCATTCCTGAAGGAGGTCTAGAATGGCGGATGGTGCCATCGAGCTCAGAGATTTTTTTGATGTGCACATTCCTTTTGTCTGCCTCCTCCTCCTCTCTGCTGCTCCTCCTTGTTGAAACCATTTTGAACGCTTGCCTTTTTGCATTTTGCTCAGGGAGTTACAGTGCACCATACAGAGTTTTCTGTATTTTCTTCTGTTTTTTCACCATAAATCCCTAAAAGGAGAAACCTGGCCATGGGGTTGTATGAAAAGCATTGTCTAACGCCAAGAATTCACTGCAGCAATCAAAAATGTTTGGGCATGTAGGCCCTAGTTTGTCTTCGCGTATCTCTGTTTTGGAACACATAGCGCACATAACTCCTCCTCAGATCTCCTGTATCTGTCACGGTAGTCTGGGTCATAGGGGATACCGGCGTTCAAAATTGTTTGGTCCTCGTTCCTCAAAGGGGCGGCTTCAGAGTGCCGTAGCCTTAGACTGGATCTATTTGTTGTCACTCCCTATGAATAAGGGCTTTCATCATCTGGCTGCTCCGCTCTGCCCAGCCTCTCGCTGAAGAAGCACCGCCCCCCTAAGTGACGCTTTACAGCATACCAACGGACGTGTTGCATCTGTAGTTAGGCAAAGGATCTTCAACACGTTTAGAGGACCCTCCGCCTCCTCTATTTACAGTGCCACTGAAACCCCTCTCCTCCCTTCTATGCTTCCTGCAGAGCAACCCCTGTGAAGTAGATATTCCTAGAAAGGCTGTAAATAGCACTGTCTCCGTCAACATTTCCAGTCAAAATTAATTATGCTCAAAGGTTAGCCTAGTCAATGCATTTGCATCTTTAGTGTTTCTTCCACACTGCTACCTCTTGACAATGTGAACTTTTAGCCACAAAATAACGGGAAATTACATAACGTAGTTAGCAGCGGCACCGACATGGGTTCAAACAAGCATTCTTCTTTCGGCGTCCCGTGTCCATTATGATCAAGGCTTCTGCAACGTCCAATTAGCCATACAAGTCCGTCATTCACAGGCCGCTACTTGAATTCAGCAATTGGTTTTTCCGCTTTCATTAATTTTGGATGCAATTCCTCTGTGATCCAATGTCATAATAGATTCATGAAAGGCCTTGCTTCTATCAATAAATTGGAAATCCCACTTTAAGGAACATGCATTTGACCATCCTCATGTGAGGTTTGTTTTGCACCTGGTAGCATGAGCTAACAGTAAACAATGAGAGTACTGTCTTCAGTCTCCAACATCTGGCTCGCTGTAATTAGACCCTGCTTTCTATTTAGCAGATGATTGCACTTCATCATCTGTTCAAGGTTACTGGGAAACTGCTCCAACATATTGTCCCCATTGATGAAGAGTTTTCAATTATAACTCTTGATCAATGGCGTTAGCAGTTAAACGATTTTCAAAGCATGTGCAAACCTAAAAAATCTGAAATTGAATTCCATAAAAAAAAGAGCTGAAATTGCAAACACATTTGTCCCGAAGAAAAATATACTTTTTGCTTTCTTTGTACTTTCTGTCGATCAATCACAAAGTATTTGTTCAGGAGAACATTTGCTGACAGGATTAGATTGACTCACGTGTGGAGTACCTTGTGAAAGCTCAGTGTTTCACTTATCTGTTCCAAAAATCAAAGTCATATGGACACCGTGCTGCCAGACGGCATGGCCTATTTTCAGTCTTTGGAATGTATTTTCCCTTCTTTTGTCGCCCCTCCCCGCCCGTCTCTCTCTCTCTTAGCCCTCACATTCCTTCCTTTTCTTGTTCTCTCCTTCTCCATTTTCAGAAACGCCTCTCCATTTTTTTTGGCCAAGTATGTGAAGATTAGGATAATACGGTTGGGGTAAAATATAAAGCACCAATAGGAAGAACACTGGACCTCTGTGGGGGTAGTGTACTGTGCTGGGCCATGCTAATCCTGCTTTGGAAGAAATGTGCATGTGCACACCGTGCCATGTCCTGCCGTTGCCCAGAACCTGCCACCTGGCAGGGGGCTTCCTCTCCTGCGCATGGTGTCGGTGGCAAGCGAGGGCTTTGGAACCCCCCCCTGCGCGTGCCCGGCTTTTGTGACAACACACAAGGTGTTAGTTAAGGCATTGTTTTGAAACAAAAGCACGCAGGATTCATCCTCTTTCTGGCTTTGTCCCGATTCTCAAGGCGGTGTTCCATACACCGCTTAGAGGGTGCAATTAGAACTATCCATCCGGAATAAATGCTATTATATATACATATATCATATTTGATGATTATTGAATTCGAGAACAAATGTAATTATTTGCAGTACCTTTTCAACTCTCAGATTGACACCCCAAAAATATTTGAACAGTAACTCCAACCTCTTTCGCATATCTAGCTACGACGCGCTAAGGGCTGACCAGGAGGAGACCCTTTCTCTATGTTGGGGGGTCTGGGGGCAGTTTGATAGATCACTGTAGCTACTCATATTGTTCTCGCCACAAGGCCATTGTGGCAAGATGAAGGCGTCTGCAAAGTATCAGCTAATCCACACAAGGGGTCACTGCATTCCAACATGGGCACCTCACAACCAGGAGCCATGCCAACAAGACAGCCTGGGCACGGGGCCCTGCCTGCGTCCGTCCGTCCGCCAGCTCCAATACATCCTGCCACAGCCCCGCAGGAGCACCCGCAAGCTGTTCTGTTGCAATCTGCTCTCCAGGACCCCCTGATTCTCATGTTAAATCAGCACAAACTGTCCCACCGGCTCCATCGCATTCTCTCTCTCTGTCTCTGGCTGACTTACATGTTCTTAACGCTTTCCACATGTTGTTTGCCCCCCTCTCCGAAATTCTGTTTGTGGCCTTTTGGTGTGTTGCTGTTCCTGATACAATGCCTCTTTTAAAAATCTGACAGTTGGCTTTTGCAGTCTTTTGTTCTCTTCTCTTTACTTTTTTCCCCCCCTCCTTCCTGCCAGCAGTTTTCTCCCCCCCTTCTCTTAAGACAGTGTCTTAGTCTTGAGCTAGCTCGTCTGCAGCACTCCCAGAGGAAGGTATCTACAAAAGCTAAAGAGTTTTCTACACTGGAAATTCTTCTGCAGTCAGCCCGGATCATGTAGCTTTACGATGTTTCCTTTGAAGTGCCTTAGCCTTCTTTCAGCAAGGGAAGTGGGGGGAGTTTGGAAACTGTGCGAGCTCATGTGCGCACAGGGTGTTGGTAGGTTTGCGATTGAAGGGGAATGTTGCATAGAAAAATAGCCCAAAGGTGATGGCTTAAGGATCTCTATGCTCTCTACCCACATACCATCCAGCTTGGCTGAGGAGACTGGTGACCAGGTTGTGGCCAGGCTTTCTGTTAGCTGACAACACTTGTCAGCCTTCACAACCTTATCAATGGCCTCCCCCTTTTTCTCATGAAGTGTTATCTAAATCAAGCCAGATTGAGACACATGGGCCCCCCCCCCGGTTTCTTTCCGGGAAAACTGTGAGACCGGGTCCATGTGTCTGGATGTGCAGAATCAAAGAGGAGGGGGTTGGGGTTACTGAGGTTGATTGCGTCGCCTAAGGGATCCTGCACTGTATGATGTCTGGCATGACATGAGAAGAAGACAGACAGCTCGGAGTGTGAAGTGTGTCCCTCGATATGCATAAACTCACTGAAACACACACACAAACACACACACACACACACACACACACACACACATAGAACCACACACACACACACACACACCACACCACATACACACACCACAAACACACACTTGAGATTTGCATACCTCCTTAGGGTTCTCATTTTGCTCAAATAGAGGTTATAGTAAAAAAGACTTCTCTCTATAGAAGGTTTTATCAGTGGCTCTGTGATAGAAGAGTCACGCCATGTGACTGGTGGCACATGGCCAACGTGCAACTTTGATGGTTAGCATGCAGTCACGGGCTCTCTGCGAGATGGCATCTGTGAGACCAGGCCAGCATTGCCAGCATCTCAGCACACAACAGATTGTCAATGTTATCGCCCCTGACGCGCGGAGTCTATATCGGTCTCTTAAGCAGACTAACCACCGCCGGACGTCCTCTCAAAAAGCACCCCGTGGACAGCCCTCACGTCAGAGAGGGTTCTGGCGAACATAGGTTTAACCGTCCAGTTGAATACCTCTCCCCAACTCTTCCAGTACCCCCTGCTTGGCTTTGTGCACCCACCCACCCACCTCCCCCCCCCCCTGGTGTCTGGTATGCAGGTGTCTAATCTGGCTGATCCCTTTGTTCCCCTTGTTTGGCCACGCTAGGAGCCCCTCGCCAGTTTTTGGGACCCGGAGCTGGCATTCCAACGGCTCTTGATAATCCTCTGTCGGAAGTGTGCTAGACGAATGGCGGGTGTTGATAAAACATGACCCCGGCGGAATTTTACAGTTTGAGGACAGGACTCGCGCAACAAAGGACGTGATGTTCTTTGTTGTGAGAAAAAAAATAAAGAGAGGAAAAATGCCCTACTGCGGCACATGGTTTATTTTTTTTTGGGGGGGGGGGGCTTTGCTTGTGAACATATGCAGTTATAGTGATAAAATGTGGAGTGCAGTCATTGGATTCACACATTGTAGAGAAAAATTGGTACTTGTAGCATCAGCAAGGGTACTACTTCAAATCATTACTAGGAAGCCATTGGCATCACAAGCCTCCTTGTATCTCGCTGCCATGTGAAAATATGATGTGGGAGATTTGAACAGCTGGTGTTGTGTCTGGTTTATCTTCCTTTTTTTTTTAAAGAAAAGTATTTTATTTAGATGTAATTAATTACGTCTTAGTTCTGATATAAGATGTATTTTCAAGTCTTTTTTTTCTTTGAATCATTTCTAAAATGGTCGGAATGAAAATTCAAACAAATCACACGTTTTGTTATCCAAGCCGGTCCTCCTTCAGAACCTCCTAACGTGACGTTCCCGCCCCGTGGCGCTCAACAGGTGCTGATCCGCGTCATCGACACCAACAACCACCGGCCCCAGTTCTCCGAGCAGCGCTACAACGTCAGCGTGCCGGAGGACACGCCGGCCGACGCCGAGGTCCTGCGCATCGGCGCCGTGGACGAGGACGAGAAGAACAAGCTGACCTTCACCCTGCTGAGCAGCACCGACCCCTTCAGCCTCAAGAAGTTCCGCCTGGACCCCGGGACGGGCGTCCTGTACACGGCCGAGAAGCTGGACCACGAGACCATGCGCCACCACACCCTCACTGTCATGGTACGGTGACGTCAGGGGGCCCCTCAATGTCCCGAGCTTTTGTTGACCGGGTTCGAATGGGTCGGATTTACGTGATCTTTCACCTGTTTGTGTGTTCTCTGCATGAAGGACTCGTGTTGCTTAGGATTAATGTGACCATGGCAAATGTGGTTGCCCCAGACTAAAGTGAAACCCACGTTCTCCTCCTTTTTGTTTTGAAGAAATAGTTGTAAAAGATAGTTTCATCTTTTTTTTTTTCTTTCAGCAGAGTATTTTTTAATCTATGCACTTAATTGAACGGATTTGCAACCAGAATTCTTCGATTTATTTCATTGGATTTTTGGATTAAAGGACTTTACTGACCCAGTCCTAATACAGAACATCTATGCATGTGTAAATTTGCTTTCTGGTTCAATTGGAAAATTGAACTTTATACCAGTTTAACATTCTCCATTTGACAATATCACATTCCCAAGTCTGCCTCTCCATTTGTTTTGCGTCCTATCTCTTCTTCTGCTTAATGTGCGTTCACAACTCTTATGACCAGGTACGTGACCAGGACATCCCAGTCAAGAGGAACCTGGTGCGAGTTGTCATCAACGTGGTGGACACCAATGATAATGCTCCCTGGTTCGTGGATTCCCCATACTCCGGTCGCGTGTTTGAGTCCGCTGCGATTGGCTCAGCCGTGCTTCAGGTCAACGCTCTGGACAAAGACCAAGGCCAAAACGCTGAGATTGTCTACAGCATCGAGTCAGGTAAATGTCATTGACGAAATCATTTGGTGATACAGGTGTAGTACAGGTTTTTACAGAGAAACTGTCAAGTAGGTTTCATCAGTTATTTTAATTTGAGGATTCCGTCCTCCGCTGAGCCTGGATCATGAATGCTTTACAGTGGAGGAGGATTCTGAAAGCTTTGTCAGAACACATCTAAATACGTGGGCGTCCACAGAGCATCTTCAGAAGTTCCCACCATTGTTGTCTCTGCCAATAGACTCTGTTCGAGGGTGGGATGTTCAGTGATTTTCCAGTCCATTGTTTGATACATACATTTTTGAGATAGTTAAGATGATTCAGCCAATGGAATTGTCAGTAGAGTTCCTTTGAGACAATTTGAATAATGCAAGACGACTGATTAAGTATAAAAAACTGCTTGTTGTATAATTAAAATAAAATTGTTATTTTTTTTCAGCCAAAGCCCTTTGAGAACAACAATTGGAGGCAACTTAGATGTCCTTAGTACATGAATAACAAAGCAAGTCAGTCTAAAACTTGGATAATGTGCACTAATTAATTCATTTGTTTTTTGTTTTTTACAGGAAATGTTGCAAACACATTTGCTATGGATCCAGTCCTGGGGACAATCACAGTGGCCAAGGAACTTGACCGCAGCAAGAAGAATCAGTTTGAACTAATTGTCAAGGCATCTGATAAAGGAACAGCTCCACTGTCCACTACAGCCACAGTGCTCATTTTAGTCACAGTATCTGACAACGCTGCTCCGAAGTTCACTGAAAACGAGTTTTCAGCAGAGGTCAGTGAATGGGCCCATACCGGAAGCTTTGTAGGCTTGGTGACAGCCACCAGTCAATCATCTGTTTTTTATCAGATCAAAGCTGGCAACATCAACAATGCATTTGACATTAACCCAAACTCTGGAGTGGTTGTCATCCAGAGAGTTTTGGACTACGAAACCACGCCTGAATACAAGCTTATCATACAAGCCACAAACATGGCTGGGCTCGCCAGCAACACAACTATGCTAATTCATCTGAAGGATGAGAATGACAATGCCCCTTTGTTCCTCCAAAGGGAGTTCACAGGCATGATCAGTGAGTCAGCAAGCATCAGCAGTGTTGTTCTGACCCTCGAGAGCACTCCGTTGGTTATCCGTGCCTCCGATGCTGATGGCGACCACAATGCAATGCTTGTCTATCAGATTGTGGAGCCATTTGCCCTCAATTACTTTGCCATTGATTCCAGCACGGGTGCTATCCGAACAATCACAACCTTGGATTACGAGCAGAGGAAGGTTTTCCGTTTTACAGTCCAGGTGCATGACCTTGGAATGCCACGTCTGTTTTCTGAAGCAGCAGCCAACGTGACTGTGAATGTCATCAATGTCAATGACTGCCCGCCACTCTTCAGCCAAGAAGTATACGAGGCAAGTGTCATAGTGCCAACATACAAAGGTGTAGAGGTCATCAAGGTCAATGCCACTGACTCTGACTCAGACGCACAGTTCCTCTTTTCCATTTCTGAGGGTAACATCGGCGATAAATTCAAGATGGATCCAAGCAGTGGTGTAATCTCCATTCAGAACGTCACACAGTTGAGAAGCAGGTATGAACTGAAAGTAAGGGTTTCAGATGGCAGGTTTGCCAATACCGCCACGGTGAAAATCAATGTCAAGGAAAACAAAGAGCCCAGACTGAAATTCACCAGGGATTCCTACAAGGCCTTTGTTCAAGAAAACTCTTCCGAGAGGAAAACTCTGGCTGTCATCGCCGCAGTTGGGAACCAGGTGAACGAGCCCTTGTTTTACACCGTTCTAAACCCAGACAAGAGGTTCCAAGTCAGCCACACATCTGGGGTTCTCTCCACCACTGGAATTCCATTTGATCGTGAGGAACAGAACAGTTTTGACATTATAGTCGAGGTCACCAGACAGGACCAACCGGAAGACGTGGCGCACGTTCTTGTCGCTGTCTCGGTGGAGGATGAGAATGACAACACGCCCATGTTCATGAACCTGCCCTATCATGCGCTGGTCCAAATGGATGCAGACGAAGGACACGTCATCCGCCAGGTCACGGCAGTGGACAAGGACCTGGGTCAGAATGCTGATGTCTACTATCACCTCAAGGAACACCAGGAGCACTTCCAAATCAGCCCCTCCGGAGAAATCTCTCTCAAGATGAAATTGGACTCAGACTCATTAAAAACATATTCTGTTGTCGTTGTTGCCAAAGACAGTGGTGACCCGGCTCGTTCGTCTGAAGTAGAAGTCCCCATAACTGTAGTCGACAAAGCAACACCTGTGTTTGAGAAGACTTTCTATAGTATTGAAATCCCTGAGAACATCCCAGAACACACACCAGTGGTTCACGTTCAAGCCAATGACTCTGAAGGCCCTCGCATAGTCTACACTATATCCGAAGGGGACCCCTTCAAACAGTTTTCCATGGATTTCAACACAGGGGTTTTGCATGTGATTCAGCCGTTAGATTTTGAGTCGCATCCAGCCTATAGGCTGAGTGTGCGGGCCACAGACTCTCTCACTGGAGCACATTCTGAAGTGTTTGTTGACATCATACTGGAGGATATAAATGACAATGCCCCAGAGTTTTTATCAAAGTCCTACTATGCCAACATCTCGGAAGCTTCTGTCATTGGCTCATCGGTTTTGCAGGTGGCTGCTAAGGATTTAGATACAGGAAACAACCAAGAAATCACATATCAGCTTGTTGAGGAAAAGGGAAAGAGTTCAGATTACTTCACTATCGATCGTACCACCGGAATTATCAGGACCGCCCAAATGCTTGATCACGAGGAAACCCCTCACCTCAAATTAACGGTTCGCGCCATTGATGGAGGAATTCCAGCCCTCTCAAGTGATGTCACAGTTGCCATAGATGTCATTGACCTGAATGACAATGCTCCAGTTTTCACCAAGACACTTTACGAAGTGACGGTCAATGAATTGGCTCCACGGGGTCATTTCATCACCCAAGTCCAGGCATCAGATGCTGACAGCTCTGATTACGATAAACTGTCATTCTCCATTGTTTCTGGAAACGAAGACCAAAGCTTTGCCATGGACAAAAACACAGGGGCCATCATTATATCAAACCATCGAAGACCACATATGCTTCCTCTGTACAATCTAACGCTGTCTGTGTCCGACGGTGTGTTTAGAAGCACAGCGTTTGTTAAAGTGACAGTCATTGGTGCAAACTTTCATAATCCAACCTTCCCTCAGGTGGACTATGTGGTTGAGCTTGTGGAGAATTCACCTGTTGGAACCTTAGTAATGGAAGCAAAAGCAACAGACGATGATGAAGGCATCTATGGGGCGATTACATACCACATTGTGAATGAATTTGCAAGAGACAAGTTCTCAGTCAGTGAAAATGGAGAGATCTATACACTTGAGATCCTTGACCGTGAGAATGCCATTGAAAAGGTTATCCCCATTTCTCTAGTAGCACAAGATGGAGGTGGAAAAGTTGGATTTTGCGTTATCAATGTTATCCTTACAGATGTCAACGATAACGCCCCACAGTTCAGAGCAGCTGAATACAAAGCCACAATTGCATCTGATGTCCCGAGAGGAACGTCAGTGACCAGAATCGCTGCTTCGGACATGGACGAAGGAAGCAATGCTGACATCTATTATGCGATTGAAGCAGATGTTGAAAGTGTGGAAGAGAACTTTGAAATCAACCCTTCCACTGGGGTCATTGTTACTAAAGAGAGCCTGATCGGACTTGAAGGTGAATTGTATGCATTCTTTGTTAGCGCAAAGGATGCCGGCAATACACCGAAACAGTCCGTCATCCAAGTATACATTAGGATTGTCTCTCCAGAAGTGCCAGTCCCCAAATTTGTTGAACCAAATTACCGTTTCACAATTTCTGAAGATTTGCTAATTGGCACGGAGATCGATGTCATTCAAGCAGAGAGTGAACAACCGGTCGCTTACATCCTCGTAACAGGCAACACTCCAGAAAGTAATAGAGATGAGGTGTTTGTTGTCGATCGAGACAGTGGGGCCCTGAAGCTGGAGAAGGCCCTTGATCACGAGACCACCAAATGGTATCAGCTCACCCTACTGGCCCAAAGCAAACACGAGAACCATGAAGTGGTGGCGTCGGTGCACATTAACATCCAAGTCAAAGACCTTAACGACAACAAGCCCGTCTTTGAGTCCGACCCTTACGAGGCCGTCATCGTGGAGAACCTCCCGGGCGGCACTCCTGTGATTCAGGTCCGAGCCACCGACCTCGACAGTGGCCCCAACGGCCAGGTGGTCTACAGCCTGGATCCAAAGCAGAGCTCCCAGGAGATCGCCGAGCTGTTTGCCATCAACAGCGAAACAGGATGGTTGGCCACGTTGAAGGAACTGGACCGCGAGAAGATCAGCAAGTACACGATCGGTGTCCTGGCCACGGACAGAGGCGACAAGGTCCAACACGTCAGCGACGCTAAAGTCGTGGTAGCGGTGGCCGACGTGAACGACAACCCGCCCCGCTTCACGGCGGAGATCTATAAGGGGACCGTCAGCGAGGATGACCCCCCCCCCAGCGGAGTCATTGCCATTCTGAGCACCACGGACGCTGATTCAGAGGAAATCAATCGACAAGTCAATTACTTCATTACGGGTAGGCATTTTCTTTTCTCATTAGACATATCATAATCAGGAGCCTGCTCACTACTGGTGACGATAATCAAAGATTAATGGAAATTGAAGGGAACAATGTTCAGAGACCATCTCATTTTATGATCATATCTGGTCTTTATTATTTTAAACTACATCATACAGTTGGTAAGAATAAGAATCCTTTTATCAGTATATTTATCTGCTGAGGTGTAACACAGCTCTTTATGTCACAGAAATGCAGCCTCTAATATCACTTTCAAATGAATTGTAAAGCATTTCCTCAAGCATTAATTAGTAGTTGTCAATCAAACACACACACGCACATTCAATGTTGAAATCCCCATAGAACATTTGCTAGAGTGTCTGGTGTTGTCTACATTACTTGGCAAATAAGATAAAGGTCTGATCGCTTCCCTAGGCACATTCAAGACGCATTGAGCTCTGATCATAAAGACCATGTTTAGTGCTGTGTGTATCTATTTTGGACTGCATTCCTCAGCACAATTGACTCTATAATATCTATGGAGACCCACCGCTCCATTCAGTCAACGATCAATGATACAGCGTGTGTTTGTGTAAGCAGTGAGCCGGCAATCCTCGTTTTCTAAAAGGGAGCGAAAGTCGATGTAGCTGTAACACTTAATAACCATCCAAAAACATCTGGTGGCTGCCAGCTTGTCTCTTGGTATCAGCCAATGCATGGATGTCGGCCAAATATGGACTACGGCAACATCATGGAGGTGTTCTGCTCGGTTATTTGTACGCTGGGTGAACAGGAAAAGCTCAAATTTGATCACAAGAGGTCACTGGAGTCATTTTATAATGCAAAGTGCAGCTGCACTCTTCTAAAACCTTAAGATATATCTAAATTACATTACATTTACATGCGTTGAGTCCTTCAGCAGACACTTTTAGTCACAGCCACTCACAAGGCTGAGAACATTCAAGGCATGCAATTAGAATTGGTGTAGCAATTTATTTTATTATAAGGGCATAATAATAACGTCTCAGAGGTACAGATATAGTGCATCTTAACAAAGAGATGCTAAATGTCAACATCAAACAGATTTCACCAGTTCCAACAGCAAACATATGAGCTAAAAAGCCCTAAAGTGTACAAGTCAGATGCAATTCACTATACCAGGTGAGGAAGGGCCCATGGGACATGATTCAGAAATGTTTTATACTCCTATTTCATACCAATAGCAGGCTCTAACCAGCAGGGACAACAACATCTCAGTAGATCTCAGACTTGAGTCTGAGACCAGTTTGTTTATTTTCATCCCACTTAATCGAGCTGGATGAGTAAACCCAATTATTCACTAAAACGAAAGGCTTATAATTCTAATTTGGGTTTCTTTTCTTTTCTTTAATCTTGGGCAGGAGGGGACCCACTCGGACAATTTGCCATCGAGCACATCCAGAACGAGTGGAAGGTCTCTGTCAGAAAGCCCTTGGACCGTGAGGAGAAGGACAATTACCTGCTAAACATTACCGCCACTGATGGCATTTTCGCTGCCAAGGCAGTTGTAGAGGTCAAGGTCCTGGACGCCAACGACAACAGCCCTGTCTGCGAGAAGGTGAGCCCAGACTATTAACCAGCACGTCGCTACCTGTTAGACACTTAGAAGGCATTTAACTGCTAATGCATTGTGATGCTGCAGTCTGAATTACGGCTTAAATGCATTTAATGGCGTTCCATTTCATTTTATTTTCATTTTATTTTCTTATATATGGTGTCAAGCGACATTAACTTGTATTGAAACTTAACTTCCTTAAACACATTAGAGCTGTTCATATGTTAATTAAACTTGACATATGTGTAATGTCTGCTGTATTTTGTTGTATCTGTTGCCCCAGTCTCTTTACAGTGAGAGGGTACCAGAAGACTCCCCAGCTGGGAGACTCATCTTGCAGGTCTCCGCAACGGATGCTGACATTCGCTCAAATGCTCAAATCTCCTATGAGCTCCAGGGAGCCGGTGCAGAGTTGTTCACCATTGATGCTGATACAGGTGTGTGTGTGTGTGTGTGTGTGTGTGTGTGTGTATGTGTGCACGTGTGTGCCTGTGTGTGCGTGATAACAGACTAAACCGTTTAGGATCACGGTTAGTCAATTGGAAATGTCAGTGGAAAAAGGTTTCCACTGTCAAGTTTTCTTTTTTTCTGTCCATTAATAATGTCTTCCTGGCAAGTGTTCAGACATGGTGAATTTTACTAAGGTGAAGTGTGCATATTTTCATGCGTATACTCATTTATTTATTTTTTTCTTTAAGTTAATATTAGAAAATTGCCGGGCTTTCAACTTAAAACCGTAAACATAGCAGTAATCCTAGCAAGAAGTTACGACATCATTCACACTGTGCATTCACGACAGATGCAGCCCAACTTAAATATTTTAATAATTATTCAAGATTATTATTATTATTTGTAGTCCTCTGAGCGTGGCACGATTATTAGATATACTCCAATAGTCTCAACTTTTCTTCTGAGTTGCTATTATTTACTCATCTTATCGCAAATGGCTTGGCTACATCTTTTCCCTGCAGGAAAAACTCAACTTTAGATTACAGTCATTCGGTAGTTTACTACTTGCGCGAACATAATTCCTTTTTTTGTGAAATTGCTCCGAAGCTAGACACCCCAATTACAGGAAAAAAGAAAGATTAAAAAAAAGAAAATCCACCATCACCATCGCTGGAGAGAGAACACCCCCTGGGGGGGGGGGGGGGGGGGGGGGGGGGGGGGGGGGGGGCGGGGGGGCGGCCGGCAGGGGGTGGCGGGGGGGCGGGGGGCGCGGGGTGGGAGAGGGGGGGGGGGGGGGGGGGGGGGGGGGGGGGGGG